>CM076575.1:465960245-466140370 GCA_034641835.2 Pinus albicaulis
CTTTAATACAGATTGAACTCCTCCTCACTGAAACCCTACGGGCTCTGAGCCTTCATACAAGAGCTTTTACAAGATGTATACAAAAAATGCCTTTCACTGCACAATTCTCTGATAAGAATCTAGAACCCTTACCCATGTCTTTCTTTTGAGTTTTTATAGAAGAAGAAGAAAAACCCTATAAAAGAAGTAGGTGAGAGCATTTAATTTTCTTAATTTGAACAAAATGGCAGAAACATTCGCGCCTATACTGTTGAATGACTAGGTAATACTGTCTGTACTTTACAACCGGCTTGCAAAAATAAATGCACTGGGTAGAAAATCTCTTCAGGAACACGGTATAAAGGTAAATCCACATGAACATTATGTCCTTTCCTGAAGAAAATTCGACTGAAATACAATCCTGGAGGATAATATTTTTAGAGCATTGTACCCTCTGTGTGATCCGGAATATCTCTGATCCGGTACTTTTGCCATTAAACATTGTATATGAGCTCAAAATCTTCAATGTGGTTGTTGAAGTTTTTAATTTCACACTAATACTTTTTTCCGCAACATTTATATCTCCATACGTCAAATCTGCATTTTAAATTACTCGTGGAGGGTTTGAAAGATTTTGAATCCTGCTTCTGCAATGGGTGTCTTGTCATGGCAGCTTTTGGGACTTTTCTACACAATTGCAGCTTCTATAGAATAGTCTTTTGATGCACTCTGCTACTGCAATCAAGACTGTAAATTATTATAACTTTCCATTGCAAACAACCCTACAAAATACACAAACTTATTAGAGAAACAGAGCATAGGAATGATGGATGTGGCGGAGTCAAATGGAAATGATGCTGCAGACATGGCGGAATAGTGGAATGATGCAGGTTGGCGGAGGAATGCAGCGGAACTATGGAAGATGGATTGGCGTAGGCTTTTAACGTAAAACATTACAATATAACATATGAACAGAATATATGCATGGTGGAGAAAAATGCGATGAACACGTGGAGTAGGTGACGTGGAGGCAGACTTGGTCAACCAACGCAACGTGTAAATGGTTCTGGACCATACGGTTCACAAATGAAATCAACGGTCGAAACTTAATCGGAGGGTGATGGAATGGCGGGCCCGGAGTACTGTGCACTGGGACTAAAATTCGCGCAGCTTGGGAGAGTGGTAGTCGTTGGATGGAACACTCAGGATCGGACGGTTTAAGTCAATTTTCCTGCACGTCCTGGGTCGAGCGTTAACACGCGGGGGAGGGCGGTATGGAAATTTTACATGGGGACACGCGGCGCACGCTGAATGGAATCGTTGTGATTTGAGAAAAACCGCCAGCCCTTCAAAAGCGGTGCGGGGAATACAACTTTTTTTAAGCGGTGGCTTTTAGGGTGCGGGGACCACAAAGGCGGGAGAGTTGCAGTTCATTGATCTATGATCTGATCGGACGGCTCATAATGCACCCGCTGGCCGTATTCAACAGCGCCTTCAAGGTTTACCATTTGGTTTCTGGCTCACGATCATGTGGAGGAAAAGACAAGGGAGCTAGCGCCGAAAGGGCTAGAATTTAAATATTTCGAAAGTGAGTCTTTCGGCCTTCTACTATGCGATTTGGAGGCGGAGGAAGGTAGCGATAGGCATTGAAAAGGGTTTACAGGGCAAAGGGAAAGGATCCAGATTGTTTAAACAGATTTCCCATGAAAATTAGGTAGAGGTCTGATTGTGATTAACATCAGGAGTAAGCTCATCATTTCCTTCTTCTTCTTTAGCTTCAGGTTCACTGACATCGTCAGGATCTCTCTGTTGTCCTGCTTCCATTACTTCCAATCTCGCTTGAATCTGTTGCGTAGTCTCTAGTACTTCAGCATTTGCAACTGGTCTACCTCTTCTTCTACCAGCACCATCTCCTCTACCAATTCTGACAACCATATTGGATTTCTTTTTCTGACTTTTGGCAGCTTGTTTAGTGTCTGAAAAATGCTCTGAAGACTGCTCTGATACCACAAATGATGGAAGTGTGGGTGCAGGCCTTAAGGAGAGTTGTTCAAATTTAGTTACAATGTTTTCTAATTCAGGAGGAATTTTTTCATGAACCTTATTTCCACTCTCAGTCATCAAACTTTATTAAATTTGATTGACTAATTTAATAAAATGACATGCAGAAGTAAAATTCCCTTTACCCTTCGGAAACATTATAATTCACTTTTAAACAATGTTAAACCTTTCAGAAGAATTTAGGATCTCAATCACTTAATAAATATCTTTTTGAAACAATATTAAAACCTTAAGAAATGGTTCCGGACTTCAAACCTTTAATAAAACTCCACTGTATAAATATTCAAGTCCATACCTTTTTAAAACCTCCATGCGACTTCCGACACGACCACCGTTGGATCTCCAACACATATGATCGAACGACTATCGTGTAAAAATGGCCTCGGTGACTTATCAACCAAAAGTCACGCGAAACTGGCGGTTTTACCACCATGACGTGTCATGTTTTGATTTGATCGCATTCAAAAAGAAAAAACCACCCGCAACCCCAAAAGTGGTGCGAAAACAGTGGTTGGTTTTTTCCAAAACCGCTTGGTCTACAAATTTTTGTTATTGATTGCATTCGACATGGATTTCCTGCTAGGTTACAGTTTAACTTCAAATCCTCTTGGAAATCTCCATTCCGCTGCGTAACTCAACAAATGTAAATCGATTATCGATTTATGATCTCAAGCAAGAAACCATAATTCCTTCAATTTTCTCTGAATCTTTTACACATAAACTAATCACATGTAAATTCTCCTTCACACAGAAGCTAATCACACTCAATTTCTACACAGAAAAACATAAATCCAATGGATTCGAAGAGATGAAACCCTCCGGGAATTTTCCAAGCATACAACAGATAAATAAATTATGCAATTTTATTAAATCAGACGCAAAACCCTCTCGATCAACTCTTCTACAGCCCAATTCGATTTCCTCCTCCTCAGAGGTTACATTTATAGTTTTTTTACATAACAGACGACCTCCTCTTGAGGATCGAATTCTTATAATTTAAGTAAAATCCTAATTACATAATATCTTCCCTAATTATATCAACTAAAAGCTAAATATGTTGAACCAAATCTAAAACTGTTCAATCTTCCTAGATACTAGTTCAACCCTATCTAGTAAATCTGTAAACTGACAGCTAAAGGTACCAACACCTTTGCTTGTAAACTTTTTTTGGATTTTTGGAATAATTAATGAAGCCTTTTGTCTCTAAGTATATTAAAAGGATTTAATCATAGGAACTAATATTCCCCAGATTATTTCTAAGCATAAAGGATACCAAGAGCGAAGGCTCACCAGGCTTATCATCTAGCTACAGTGACCTTAGAAGATACAATTTGTAGTATAAGTTCTATGTAGACTTTTAGTGTCAAGATTGGTATATATGTATACACAACTCAAACCGATACAATTCAGTGAGCCAAGAAAATTTGCAAGTGTCTCTCTTGAAGATATTTACAAATAAATTTTGATGAAAGAAGTCGATATCTTAAGACATGTACACCACATAACCAGACAGGAAGGATGCCTACAGTTAGAATTCTTCACGTAACATTAATAAAAGGTACTATACCCCTTGAAGACAGTTTTTATGATCATGACATGTAGGAGCAGGCCTTGCAACAATATCCATGATCATAAAAGAATAATATAAAATCTCTAATAAGGAACTATCTCCTTGGTTCAATGATGGGAAAATTCACGTTCTGTAACAATAAAGACACGATGAAAAAAAATACCTTTTAAAATCACCTTCATGAAGTATAATTCTAATTAGTAGTGAATAAGACATGCATATTTATATAAATAAGCATAAATCACCATGGAACAAAGAATTAGAAGGATAAAAGTTTACAAGCAATCAAGGTAGATCATGAAAATGTTATGAGGATTAAGGGGTTTTGTAGGCCTATACAAGTAATGCATACCCTGTCTCACTATGAGAAGATACTTTGAAATTTGAATTAAATATTCAAATATTCAAATATGGATCCATTATTGTATCCTTGATGCATTGTATAGGTTATGATACAAATCATAAAGAGTGATGTGCTTGTAATAAACACGGTATCTATGTTCTGGAGTATGGACACACATGAAACATCCCTGTATGGAATGTCATGGAATTCACTGCATGAAAAATTTTGCAATATTCTTTTAAAGGTCATTGATCTGTCATTCTTGGGGGGAAATAAAGGGCCCATATGTGCAATCTATAAATACGGTAGAGTAATTAACAAAACAAAAAAGTAAAAATGATGATAGAAGTTGGGTTCTGTTCATGACGACGTATCCAATTGCATATTAACATTTCCATGACAATCTCTCACCGTTTTCCCTCCACTACTCTGAATTTTTCATATTAAATCACCCATCCTCTTCCCTGCCCCACCATCAATTATTCATATTCAGTCACTAAACCCTCTTCTCTGCCCCACTCTGAATTTTTCATTGTACTACTCCAATGAAATGTATCTAACCATCATGCTTCATGCAGCTTTGATATTATGCAAGCAACAAGTTTTCAACCCTAAAGCACCAAGAAACAAAGACAAAGAAACAGGGAGAGAGAATAAAAGTGGCAATTAGTTATATGCAAAAATAAAAACTGAAACAAAGTAGATATTCAAAAAGGACAAGGGAAACCTGAGAAAAAATATGATGCATGTTGTTAATGGCCTGAATGTAAGAATTGGTTGTATCAACAAGCCTAGAAATTTCTCTAACCACTTGGAGTGGGAAGCTCAAGGAAAATTCCAAGAAAGAATTTAGTTGTGTATACACAACTCAAATCGATATAATTCAGTAAACTCAAACCATTTGGATTTCTAGCGATTGTGAGCTTAAAAGAATGCTGGAACAAGTGTAAACTTCTGAATTTTGTCTTACCTCTTTCAAATCACCCACAGAGCACCTACATTCGCCACTAACCAGCACTGTTAGACTCTCCAAAGCAATCACCAGCATTCACCAACACAGTTTGAAGCATTCAGACTGGAAAATTTATTAAAAAATAATAATTACAGAGCGATGTTAGACTCGTCGAAGAAAACACCAGCACACTTGAAGCATTCGAACTCAGCAAATTTATAAAAATATATATAATTATAGTTGCAACGCAACACCGCTATCCAAACTCCTCCTCGCGGGTTTAGCTCCATGGCACCAGGAAATGGTACTCTAAATCCCCAGTTCACGTTCTTTCTGGACAGCTACCGTCTCCCAGAACCAGATATTGATTCTTGTTTCCCTTGTCAATGCATCATCTGAACCAAATCTTGTTGCCCTAGTCAATGCATCAGCCTCCCTGCAAGTGCATATAATCTGGGCACCATGACTTGTGAGCCTTGCATCTCCAACAGTCAACTTCCAAACCCCTTCCAAGCCCCAACCCTGTATATAATTCAGGCACTGTGACTCGTGAGCCTTGCACCTCCAACAGTCAACTTCTAAGCCCCTTCCAAGCCCCAACCAATTGAAATGGGGGCAAATCACTCCAATCCCTCCCCTGACCCAGTAAATTCTGGCCAATCCCATTCAAATCTTTGTTGCACCTCCAACTTCCAAGGACCAACCCGTAATCCAAGCCCCAACCAGTAAAAATGGGGGCGAATCACTCCAATCCCTCCCCCTGACCCAGTAAATCCAAGCGAATGCCATTGAAATGAGCTCCAAACCAGAAAATCAAGAGGCGAATTCCATGGTTTATGTTTTATGTGTATTTATTTTGTTGGGCTAACAGTTAATAATTAATTATTTTTAAAATAATTATAGGGATAACTATATAAAACTATAGAAAATGGGTTTTATATAAAAAAAATCGCCCTACCAAAATTTAAAACCCTTTAAAATTCGTCCTTGGGCTAAAATTCACCCCTAAATTTTTCCCTGTTCACCACTAGGACTTTGCACTTTGCACAAGCATAGCATGTCTAGAAACAAATCCCTTAGTCTTTTTCATCTTGCATGTTATGTTAAACTGTATGATGGGTATCTATAGTTTCAAGTGATTATGTAGCAAATTCGGTTCAAATTCTACCATTTTGGGAAGTCCTCAAGGAGGGAAGCCCTCAATTGTAAGAAGTATTGTACTATTTATCTATCAAGTATCGAGAATAATTAAATATCTTATGGTGCAAACCTTTCCTCATGTTTTGAGCTCAAAAAGAAGTTTTCATCTTGAGATATTTGTGTTGGGTATGTGTTATATTCTTTCCATAGTTTTGTGCATGGTTTTGCACATGGTATTGGGGTACAATGGTTTTTGGCCCCTGGTATTTTTGTAGATCCGGTCAAGGGAACTACGGTTATGTTCTAATCCAGGGTTTATGGATTGGGGTTTATGTATGCTTCGGCATGTATATATGTGTGTTGTAACACTAAAAGGAATATAATGAAAAATCAAGCTGGTCGTCCCGATTTGGGATCCAGGGGAAAATCTCTGTGTTTATCTGTTTTATGTTTTATGCTCTCGCTATTGTTTATTTTCTGTTATAAGATTCATGTGTAGATAATTTCTGTTCAGGGTTAAAACCTACAATTTGGTCTCCTTAGCATTTGGGTTATGAGAAAAAACATAGGAAATTATTTCTTCCAAAATCATAAATGACCAGAGTGACATGCCCATGATATACATTCAAAAATTGATCAGGCAAAGGTAAACCAAGAAATACCCTCAAAGAAAAAACAAGTCAGCCGCATCAACAAGCTACTAAGAAACACTAGGAGGATACAAGGAGCAAGACAAATACACAGAGGAGATAATAAATCAAAAAGGAATGGTAATAGGTTTGGGAAGAGGCCAGTCAGTGTCTCCACCCAATGGGTGGAGAAATTTCAATGGATGGGAGGCGATAGGGCACGCATAATTCGTGAATCCGACCACTTTTTCCAATTCAATCTCTTTCATTTCTATTTATATTTGTAGAACCCTTCTTACATTTTCTTGTATTCACCTCTCTTTGAAGTTGAATACATTACTTATTCATTTCCAACTCCCACAGTACAGCAAAGCGTGTTCTTCTTCTTTCTATTTCAATGTCTCACACTGTTCATCTTTTTGCTCTTCTCCTTCTCTGCTCCTTAACATCTTTTCTAGACACTAAGTACGAGATTTCTCATTCCAATACAGCTACATGTGGGGATGTTGAATTTGAGTATCCTTTTAGGATTAATAGCAGCAGTTGTGGTGACCCTGACTTGCAGTTATAGTCATGTGATCACAAGAGCCACGCTCTCATTGAAATAGATGGGAAAAAATATCACATATTGGATTCCTCTTTATTAGATGATAGTAGAAATTATAAAATATTGAAAATTGTTAACGAGAATGTCTGGGGCAGTAACTATAGTCTTTCAGGCAACTACTCCCAATTTTGGAGATCAGGTGTTACACGTCATTTTTTCACCATGAAATTGGATTTCCATTATGGGTCTATTACCATCCATATCAGGTTCCCTTAGAGGTCAAAAATACTCATGTTCCTGAACCAAGTCTCGGAAATTGGAGAAAATCTCTTTAAAACCTTTAAAATATTACCTGCACACTTTTTGTGACCATTACCTGCACATGCGTTGATACTTCTTCTATATTTGCGGCGATTTCCTCTCTATTCGCCACTAAAACCTGCGCACCCCCGTAAAAAGGAAGTAAATATAAAAAGGTAACTTCTAGAAGCCTAGTTGGTCGAATCTTCTCCAAACTGGAAGCCTCTAGAGTCGCACCAGTTTGAGCTTTATCCCTCTACTCATGGAGCTTATCCCTTGGCCAAAGGAACCCAAATCCCTTCATGAGAGGAACTCACCCCTCTCTTAATGGATCTGAAACTACCTCAATCTCTCTATAACTTGAGTTGAAGTTTCAAGTTGAAGGGTAGATACTGCTTTGTATAGATTCTAAGCTGGAGAGAGTTCATAGAGTTCATAGATTCTTAACTAGTAATTTGTTGTCTGCACATTGAATATCACACCTTTATGCACATGACTTCATGCTGGTTATTCTAGAGAGGAAGGCTTATCAAACCGAAGGAAACGATTGCACAAACACACGAGAGAAATATGTACAACATCAAGGCTCAATTTGTAATATTTCTCTTTTTAATTGCTGATAATACATATGGACCTCTTTTTCTCATTGTCTTGTTTCTGAATTCATGGAAATGATGTCAATACTTAGACTTCTTGATCACTAAGTTAGACTAGTATTTATGATTATTATATATTACAGGTGCTTTGATCCTTTGCATTGTTTTTGATTGTAGATTATTCTCAGCATTAAAGAATTTCTTTGGAGCAAAAGGAAAAAGGCTATATTGAACGTCTCGGTTGAAATATAAGAGCATAACCTCATTTCAAAGTTGTAATAATCTAAAATAAAAATAGTTTAGACAAAGATGAATTTAATGGATATTTGTTTCTGGTTACCTATTGGGGTACTAGGGAGATCACTCTTGTTCGCAAGAGGGATTAATCCACACAAAAAATTGGCGACCATAATGGGGAAGACAAGTTTAGTTTTCTTTGGTTTTGTTTGGTTTGACATTCTAGCTTTCTTGATTTGACTTCTTTGAGTGTGGTTGGGTATATAACATTTTAGATTCTTTGAGATAGAAAGCCTTAAATTTATTTTTTCTAACTTTTCTCTGCCCTGCGCAGTTTTATGTGGAAAACAGAGCGACAACCTGCACAACTTTCCAGTTTAGTCCAGTGTGCATGCACACTGGTTTGCACTGAGAAGTTGCGCACCCCCCGGGAAATTTAAAAAAAATTAAAATTTCTCTTCCAGAGTCAGATAAACAAATTATTAAGGTTTAACCTGATCTATACGAGTTATCAGAGTTTGTGTATGAACTCCTCCTTAACGTCTTAGAGTCTTATTTGATAAATCATCCTTTTTTCATAATTCAGTTAAGGTTTTCCCTGGTTTGTTGTTGCTATTTTTGGAATATAGATTCATTTGCCAAAGATCACTCATTTTATGTTATTGTCTCCTTGAGCCACCAGGATTATTTCCAGCCTTACCTATTTGATTATTTGTTTCTTACTTGATTGCAAAACGGAAAAGCTTCTAGATGACCAAAGTCTGATTTGTCTCAAGCTAGTCTTTCATGATTTCATTTCTGCTAGGTCAAGTGAAAACATTTTTAGTTTGCTTACAACTAAGAGAAATCATTAAAAAAACACGCATAGGTATCTTAGTTAGGATTAATAATTATAAATTTTATTTTCTTTGAATTTTTTATACTTTTTAGGGTTTTTAGAAGTTGCTTTCTTTTGAGATTTGGTTGTTCATCAAAATTGTAGTTTTTGGCTTTGTAATCAACAAAAGTTTCTTCACAAAAGAGACATTGGTCATGCTTGGAAATTGTGTTCTTAATGAAATTGTTTTCTTAACGAAAAGGAATTTTATTTGAAGTTTTAGGAAGCTTGTACTTTTTGAGTTCAAAATTCATTCAACTTTATCTTAAATAGAATTCCTCAATTAAAGAATCACCTCATAAGCCATAACTCCTTTGGACTCATCTCGCTCTACAAATTCCAACAGCAAGTAAAAATAATTTGTAATTATTTCAGAGGCGGACATCTTAATCCCTAAGGATTCACTCAACCATTAGAGGAAATTTCAACCTAAAAGTAGCCTCCTAAGGAAAATAATAAAATAATAGTTAAAAGAATAAAATAAGGGTTATGAATTTTTGAGAGAAAATATGCAAACTATTTTTTTATTGTATTTTTTGTTTATCTCCTTGTAGGTTTACTCTAATTTCAAATGTAGACACTTGTTGGATGCGAGTTAAATTCCATATCCAACGAGTACCAATTATGCATACTTTTGAGAAGACCCACATTGTTAAAAAAATGAAGATACGTTAAAAAGGTGTGTATATATCTTCATTTTTTATCAATGCAGCTCTTTTTTTTTTAGAATGTATTTCGAATTAATCACACCATTAATTTTTAGTCGATGTTTCGAATCAATTAATGTTGTACATCCTCAAGACAGATGAAAATACTAATATATACTAAGGTATATATAGCAAAGATACATTATGTTCAAAAAATGAACGGTATACAAATTAGTTAATAAAATATGTTTATACTTAATCAACATTGAATCAAAGAATCTCGTCATTATATTATGTAATAAAAAAATATTTAAAAACAACAAATTAATTATGTAAACTAAAAAACAAAAACCATTTATTTAGAAAGAAAAATATAAAAAAAAAGACATTAGAATAAATTAATATTGTATTATTATATAATAAGATAAAATAATAATACTAACTATAATTATAAATTAAGATTATTATTATAATAATATAAAATTATATATTATTATACGATTTCATAATACAATCAAAATCACTTTCTATTATTTTAATTATTCCAAAAATTATTAGAAATAAAGTAAAAGGGAGAGCTAACAATTAAACTAAGCAGAAAAAATTTAGAATTTATAAAAACCATAGAAAGAGACTTGACCACTATATAATATTTAATTAAATTAAAAAATTAAAAAATCCAGATATAGATCTACGAAAATAAAATAATAAATCAAATATAAAGAAGAAATATATAATGTTTATAATATATATAATTAAAAGGAAAATAAATATTATATATTTATATTATACAATACTATCATAAATAATATTATTAATAGTTATAAACCCCATAACAATATGCTGAGATAGAGAGGGAAGAAAAATGTACATATATATATATATAAACGAATAAGTGTGAAAATAAAACATTTTATCATATTTATAAAAAAAATATGAGATTATCATGATTGAGAGGAACTCTTGATTTTTAATCATCGTCTCTATTGAGATTATTCGTCTGCTTTTTTATTTCAATATATTTTCTTAATTTCCTATGATGGAAGTAATCAATCTTTGCAATGACCCAAGAATCCTCAATGAAGACATGCTACTTGGTTTAAATTTCATGCTCAACAATAGCCGAGGAGAGGGAACACCTGTGTTTAATTTTTTTTGCATGCTCTTGAATTATTTAATTAATGGAGTGAACAATTTCCCCAATGTACGGAATTCCATAATAGCAAGGGATTGAGTAAATTCCTTTCATATATTTAAGGTTTATTGGGTCCTTAACAAATCTAAGGGAGCTTTTTATTGTAGCAAGAGGCTTGAAGGTAGTTGAGACTTTATTCTTTTTAAGAATATGAACAATCTTATCAGCTGTCCCATGGATGAATGAAAGTTGAACATTGGAAACTACTTCATAAGTATGTATAATGAGTACTCGTTGGATGTGGAATTTAATTATGCATCCAGCAAGTGTCTACACTTGAAATTCAAGTAAACCTATAAGGAGATAAGCCAAAATACAATTAAAAAATGTAGTTTTCCCTTCAAAATATTTACACGTATCTCTTTTTAAATTTAAAATAATTTGATTGTTTTACATATTATGACATGGAAATTACATAAAAATTTCATGGACACTTTTAGGATGAAATTTCCTCTAATGTTAGATCTCTCTGTTGGAGCCTTTGTGTTTGATTGTTTAAATCATTGTTGCTTTGGAATTTTATCTCGTATTCAGCTGAAAGGCCTTCTCTTCCTCTCTAGTGCCTTCTTCTAGCATTTTATGTGACCTTCACTTTTCACTACGCTTCTCCTTCGTTGACTTCCTTCTCACTCCTCTTTGACAACTTCCCTCTTCTAAATAGAAAGAATAACAACTAAGAGAGGTAAGAATTGTATTTTCCAACAGACCCCCTTAATGAATACTAGTCTCGATATCCATATGCAAAATATACTTCAGGTCTTGTCTGGTAATTACACTCTACACCTTGTTCATGCAATTTTCGATTTCCATATAAGGAACAACCATCTACCAAAGTGCATGGGTTCCCAACCGCTGTAACCACCAATATACTAGGAAGTACTTCATATACATGGCTCATCCAACCTCTCAATGAATGTTGAAATTAAACAAGAAAATGTAACACACACACACACACACTAGTGTGGGATCAAAGGTCACACAATGATGGATCCTAGCGACACATAAGTGTGCAAGCCAATTTTTAAATAAATTGGAAAATAAATTGTAATATTATCTCATAATAACTTGTAATAGTTAACTAAGTGTGATAGACCTAGTTAGCTCAAGAATTTCAAGTTGAGGGTCTAAGGATAGGAATTTAGAGTGATTCTATTATTAACAATTTCCAGTTGCAATTGTATCACTAGTGTAGTGTGGGTGGGATCATTTAACTCACAATAATTGAGTTAAAATCAGTTTAACTAGTTCTAATTGTTTGATGAGATAGTGGAAGATCAATTGAATTAAAATAGATTTAATTCACCAGTAGTAATTTATCAAGTAACTGATGATTCACTATTTATAGTTGCATGCATGCTAATTTTGGTGGATAACCAGTTGAGACAAAGGTACAAGGCTAGTTAATTAGCAGTTGTATTTTAGGCAAACTGCCCAGTTGCAGTTATAAAACCATGGGAAGCCCATGATCAATTGCGCAATCAAGGAAGGTTGAATTTACTATCTAATAGGGGTTTTGTTCTCTAGGGATTGCGTAAGCAGGGTAGGCTAAGGGTAGGCTGATAATTGTCTATGTGTTGTCCAATTTTTCCTAGATCAGTGTGAAGCAATTGGTAGAGTGTATGAGGTTGTGGTGAGCACAAATACACTGTATTGTTTCATGATTCCTTGGTTGATTATACAATAAATATGGAGGGGTTTTGAGCAGTTGCTTTACCCAGGAATATCTAATGTTGTGTATTGATTTACTTCTTTCTCTTAATTTCATGTGATTGAAGGATCGTGTTTTATATTCCGCAAATATTGTAGAAGGATTTAGTATCTTACCTTAGTACATTGCATGATCGGATTGAGTCCATTGATATAATTTCTACATGGTATCATAGTTGTTTTAGAGATTTTCTACATGGTATCAGAGTGCTAGGAATCACAATAGTGGAGAAGAAATTGAGTTTGTGTTGAACAATATTCAAATTTGCAAGTACTTTCTTTGGAGCTATAAATAGATCAAGATGTCTTTCAATGGCTTGAGACTCGAATACGCACTTGAGGGCGGTTTGAATTATATTGCATGGAAGGACATGATGGAGGCAGTGTTGGAGGACAATGGGTTAAAGGAATTCATAGATAATGATAATCCCAAGACCGTAGCAGCAGATGCCCAACTTCTTGATGCATGGAAGAAGAAGGTAGCAAAGGCGAGGAAGATCTTGTTAGAGGGAGTTCGAGATCACATTGTCTCGAGTCTCCATGGTGTTGATCAGCAGTTGTCATTGATGTCAACCCAAGAAGAACCAGGGGCTACCCCAATATTGCATGGGAATTTTGACCTACCAAATTACTATATTCTGGGTCAAGAATGCTTTTGATGGTTTCTACTTGTCGAGATGTTTTCGTTGATATATGGCACGCCATGTAATTCTTCACAGTTTTGAGAGATATTCATGTTTCAAGTTTGTACCCCCAGTTAGTGGGATAAAACCCATGGGGTTGTGGCATGGGTCATTGAAAAGTCATAATTAATATTTTTTAAACTCCTAAAATCCCTCCCATGTTCACTTGTTGAATCCCCTCTCAACCTAATAATTTATATAAATTGTGATCCTCATATCCTCCTTATGCAAGGGATTTCGCCATCTGAAATAGGTCATCGTGGAATTTTCACTCTAACTTTGTTTCTATGAAGGTTCAGAAGCTGAAATTTTTATGAGGCAAAGATGAAATCTTGAGGAAGCTCCTGTGACAATTTCAGATCAAGGTGTGCAATATTTTCAGAGATATGATCTGTGGAAGTCAGTGTTTTTGCAGGCTCCTAAAATTCATCTCAAAGAAGTGACCTTGGTAAAATCGTCATAACTCTCTCTCTGAGTATCGGATTAGAATTCTATAAAATGTGGCAGATATCAAACGGACTGTAGTTTTCTCTCTATCAATTTCAGAGCTGAATAAAGAAACAGTGACACGTGGCATGTTGTACAAGTTCAATCTACAAAAACAGTCCATAATTAGGGCATTGTGAGAAATTGGGCATAACTCTCCCTTGAAGAATCCAAATCAGGTCAGCCCTATGGCATTGGAAAGATGACTCATAGAAATACTACAGGACCTAAAATCAGATATTGGGGATCTGAAATAACAGAAATACACCAGATTCAATATCGATCTCCTAAAAGGCAAGAAAAAGCTAGATCATGTGTTGTCAAGGGCTGCAATGGACCAGACTTTCTGAAAGGAAACTCCATATGCTATATGGAAGGCCTTGATATATCTGTTTCAAAGCAGTATCGATCACAAAAAAATGGCACTCAAGGACAAGCTCAAGAAAATCAAAATGGATAAGGGTGACACAATCTAGAAATACTTGAACAAGTTCACTCAATGTTGAGATGAGCTTGGAAGTGTTGGGATTACTATAGCTGATGATGAATTGGTGCGCCTAACACTTCTAGGCCTTCCCAAGAGCTGGCATAGTTAACAGGACTCTTTGAATGGGAGGGAGAAGTTACCATATTGAGAGCGAATTTGGTCAGATTTGGTACAAGAAGAGTTTTGGCGGAATACCAGGGATGGATCATCATCCAAGAGAGATGATGACGAAAATTGTGCCTTGGCTAGTAAGGCAAAGAAGGGGAAGGGGAAGAATTCCTATTCCAAATCTGAGATCAGCAAATAAGGCAAGAATTGTTACATGTCAAAGGTGAAAATTTTTCACTGCCATGATCATAGACACTATGCCAAAAATTGTCCACAAAGGAAGAAGAGCAACAAGAAGGCTCCAAGAGCTACAACGGGTGAAGATTTGGCCTCACAGTTTGAGTTGGACTTATCTCTCATCGCATGCATGGCATCAAATATGATGGGATCTCTGTGGTACTTGGATAGTGGAGCATCTTTCCACATGATGGGAAACAAAGAACTCTTTAATAGCTTGGAGGAGAAGGATCTTCATATGCACATCGAGATGGGTGATGATGGGAGGTATAGTGCTACCGGGATTGGTACAGTTACTTTCCAAAGACATTCAGGTAAACCTTTCATATTAAAATATGTCATGCATGTACCAGGCTTGAAAAATAAATTTTTTTCAGTTTCTATGTTGGAGGATCTTCGATATGATGTGGTTTTCATTGAAGGAAAGGTGTTCCTTTGTCACAAAGCCACGAGACAGGTAAAGAAGATTGGGATTCGTGTCAAGAACCTCTAAAAACTTGATGTAGATGGCTACACAGCATTGAGAAGTAAAGCAGGGAAGGTGGTGAGTCGGGATACATGTGAGTTATGGCACGGAATATTGGGCCATCCACACCACAGTCATTTTAGGATCATGCAGTAGATTTCTACAGGTATTACAAAGGGTACTCTTCCGAAGATAGACACATGCAAGGGATGCACCATGTGGAAGTATACTAAAGCTGTTTTTCATTAGAAGTAGAACCGAGCAGCAGGAATCCTTGAGAGATTTCACTCAGACGTGTGTGGACCATTTTCTATGCCTTCCATAACAAAGCACAAGTATTATGTGATTTTTGTTCTCCAAAAGAAATATTAGGTATTCTTCTTTCTGCAGAAGAAAGATTAGGTGTTCTCCAAGTTTTGTGAGTTCAAAGAAATGGTAGAGAAAGATATAGGGAAAAAGTTGAAGGCTCTAAGGAGGGACAATGGTGGTGAGTATATCTCTAATGAATTCAAGAACTTCTGTGTCAAAGAAGGAATTCAGAGAGAATTAATTGCACCTCATAACCCACAACAGAATGGGATTGCAGAAAGAAAGAATAGATCAATTGTGGGAGCATCACGAGCTATGTTACATGATCAGGGCCTACCGTTGCATCTGTGGGAAGAGGCATGCAACACAATGGTATTTGTGTAGAGCTGGAGTCCTCATCAGATACTTGGCATGAGTACACCAGAGGAGGGGTTTTTAGTTAAGAAACCGGATATTTCATATTTTTAAATTTTTGTCTCATCTATCTATTGCAATGTGACCAAAGATTATACGGAGAAGCTAGAACCAACAACAGAGGTTGGTATATTTTTGGGGTACACTGATACTCCCCACAACTATCGGGTGTATTTTCTGGCTAACGGGATGACAGTTGTCAAGAGAGATGTTAAATTTGATGAGGATAAAGCCATGAAATTGTCACTTGAGAGGGAGACTGACTTGCATGTAGATGAGGAACTCTTAGTTCCAAAGGATGAACCTTAGGATGTGGAGTAGCCACAAGCAGAGGATCATGGAGTGGCAGAAACCACTCATGCAGAGCCAACCACCAGAAATGGTAGGAAGCGCACTAGAGAGGCTAACAGACTAAGGCTAGATGCGACAGAGCATATAGGAGCACCTACATCACAACGCAAGTAGAGAAGGTCCCCAGACAGGTACACTGGACACATGGCTCTTATTAGCGAGTGTATTGTGAAAAAACCATCCTCTTTTGAGGAAGCATTGTAGCAGCCAACATGGGTTGATGCCATGGTTGAGGATTATGACTCCATTATCAGAAACAAAGCATGGGAAGTGGTCCCAAGACCAGTGGGAAAGTCAGTGGTTGGATCCAAGTGGATCTACAAGGTGAAGCAAGAAGCAAATAGAAGTGTGGAGAAATACAAGGTTAGATTTGTGGCTCGAGTATTCTCACAGGTTGAGGGAATTGACTACGAGGCGACTTTTGCACTAGTTTCAAGGTACTCATCGATTAGATATATCCTTGCACTCTCAGCACAGATGGGATGGCATATACATCATATGGATGTAAAGACAATCTTTCTCAATGGAGTTATTGAGGAGGAAGTGTACATTTAGCAGCCAGAATTTTTTGAGACCTTTGACAGGGATTCGCATGTATGAAAACTCAAGAGAGCACTGTATGGGCTGAAGCAAGAACCTCATGATTGGTACACCAGGATCGACAACTATTTCACTGGGTTGGGCTTCACAAAGAGTGAAGCAGATGCGAACCTATATCATATTTTGGTTGATGGTAAGCTTTTGATTATTATACTTTATGTATATGATCTTATAATGACAAGTGATGATCAGCTCATAACTTCTTGCAAAGAGGATCTTGCAAGAGGGTTTGATATGAAGGACATGGGACTCTTGCATTATTTCCTAGGCCTGGAAATATGGCAAAGAGATGGGGAGCTATTTGTATCTCAGAGCAAGTATGCCAAGGAGATTCTGAGGAAGTTCCACATGGAGAGCAACAAACCCATGAGACTCCTATTGCAGGTAACTGGAGGAAGGAGGATGCTACTTCAGGTGAGGTAGTGGATGCTACTGTTTACAGGAATCTTGTGGGATCACTTATGTATTTGGTGAACACATGACCAGACATATTCTATGCAGTTAACCAGCTTATTCAATCTATGGTTAAGCCTACCAAGCTCTTTTGGAAGGCGGGGAAGCATGTGTTGTGTTGAAGATTGCAACAAGAAACAGTAAATGAGGCATCCTGAAACATCATCCTTGATCATAGTTGGAAAATAATCACCTAAACTAGGTGGGGCCCACACAGGCTATTTTTAGGTGTATGTCTATTTTTAGAAATGGTGAGCATATTCTATATGTAGTAGGAGGCTATTTGTAGATGGTTGATCAAATGTGAAAAATATATGAGATTCTATTTTTAGAAGATTGGGTGAAGTCTATTTATAGATCATTGATCTAAAAATAGATGCATGCCTGTTATTATTAGCTCTTAATAATAATCCAACAATAAACAACAACTTATTCTCTTGGAGCACTTTATTTCAGTGAAAATATTTGGCAAATTAGTGGGCTGAAGGAATTACACAATTCCTAAGGGTATACTGGAGCTCATGTATGGAGGACTCAGTTAGAACTGAAGTGGCAAAGTTATGACAGAGTTGGAAGAGTAGTTTATGTAGTTGTATTCAGTTTAACTCAATTAGACTCAATTGAGCTAGTTGTATCTAGTCTAACTGAATGATACACTAGTGAGAGTGCAGTGAATTAATTAGTTAATTAATTCACAAATAATAACTCATTAATCAACTAAACAATACAGCAGTTAACTACAGTGCATGTCAGTTCCAGTGGAGACCCAGTGGAGAGATAGGTGAAAGGGCAAGATAGACTATCTGTTGTGACTACTAGTGATGCATGAATTACATCTATATATACATTGGAGTTTCCAATGATAATAACGCATTCAAGGAGAGTGGGATTGCATCGAATTGGTCTTTGTAATTGGCTTGGATTGCGCAGTGGATACAGGCTATCAGGAGGGCAGAAATCAGTGCATGGATTTGCAGATTTCATCTTGTTAGTGTGTGACGATTGATTGTACTGAGAGCTTGATGTACTAAGCTTTGTATGAGATTGTTGCATGATCTCCATTATACATAATATATGATAGTTGGGGTTTTCAACTTCAGGCTGTCCCGTTAAACAACTATGTTATGTGTGTTTTTATTGCTTCATGTGTTTTGAAATTGTTGATTAAATTTCCGCAAGAATTATAGTGGAAGGATTCTGTATTTTGAAAGAAGATAAACATTGTGAGATCAGGAGATTCTGGATATATGCATGGTTATTGTATATAATTTCTACATGGTATCGGAGTTGTGTTATAGATTTTCTACATGGAATGAGAGCAGGAATTTTTGGGTGCACGAATTTGCAGAGAATATCTGAAATATTTGGTGAAATATTTTTAGAAACAAATAGCATATTTGGATTCCTTGCGAAAAAATACCCAAATTGAAAAAAAAAAATTGGTCGAATCAGAGCTCGGATGAGGGAGATATCGTCAATTTAAAATCAACGCTTTTGTTAGAAAATTTTGTGACGGCAGGACAATTGCAATGTGCGTGAGCCAAGAATCTACATGCACTGAGGTACAAGATGCATGCAAATCTTTGAGGAGAAAAGCAGAGGTTAGTGACTTGGTGGTTGAGAGGGAGCCTCTCAACATACAGCGTGAGAAGCAGTCTCAGAAGGTTTTGGAGTAGCCAAAACTGGAGATGCAGAAGAATCTTTATAGATTTGAAGTAGATGGGATTTCTACGGAGCTTCCTACTGTTGGGAAGTGCAAGAAAGACATGCAATTGTAGCTTGAGAGGGAGCAAGATTTTCATGCAGGTAAGAGTGAACCTCGGGATGTGGAGCAGCCACAAGATGAGGATCATGGAGTGGGAGCAACCACTCATGCAGAGAAATTTCATGCCAGATGGGAAGTGGGAGTGCATGCAGCTATACCACCAGGTAAGAGGTGGGGCAACATGCATGGATAATCCAAGAAGAAATTTATTGGTAGGATTCATTGAGAAGGTGTGGATCTCATGAATTGAACTTGGCTATGAGGAGCCCACAGAGTAGTAGTAGCATGATCAGTTGGATTGATGTAGGCAGATCAAAGTGACAGTGTCGGATACTGGAGCGCGTTTCAGAGTTGAGAGCAAATGTAGAGTGCATGGGTGCAGAGTTCAACAGTGCAGTGGTTCCTAAAGACATGTGCAGTAATTAAGTAGAAGTCGAAGACTTTGATGACAGATTCATTATACTGATTGAGTTGTTTGGAGCCTTTCAGTTTCAGAAGTGTTGCAGCAAGAGTTGCAGAGCAGATGCATGGAGTTGCAGGGTGCTTGCAAAGGTTCCAGGGCGAATGCATGGAGTTGCATGTCGCATGCAAAGACGGTCCTTTCTTGTTGAGAGGGAGTGTTGAAGATTGCAACAAGAAATAGTAAAGGAGGCATCCTGAAACATCATCCTTGATCCTAGTTGGAAAATAATCACCTAAACTAGGTGGGGCCCACACAGGCTATTTTTAGGTGTATGTCTATTTTTAGACATAGTGAGCATATTCTATATGTAGCAGGAGATTATTTTTATATGGTTGGCCAAATGTGAAAAATATATGAGATTCTGTTTTTAGAAGACTGGGCAAAGTCTATTTATAGATCTGTTGATCTAAAAATAGATGCATGTCGGTTATTATTAGCTCTTAATAATAATCCAACAATAAAAAACAACTTATTCTCTTGGAGCACTTTATTTCAGTGAAAATATTTGGCAAATCAGTGGGCTGAAGGAATTACGCAATTCCTAAGGGTTTACTGGAGTTCATGCATGGAGGACTCAGTTAGAACTGAAGTGGAAAAGTTATGACAGAGTTGGAAGAGTAGTTTATGTAGTTGTATTAAGTTTAACTCAGTTAGACTCAGTTGAGCTAGTTATATCTAGTCTAACTAAATGATACACTAGTGAGAGTGGAGTGAATTAATTAGTTAATTAATTCACAAATAATAAATCATTAATCAACTAAAAAATACAGTAGTTAACTACAGTGCATGTCAGTTCCAGTGGAGACCCAATGGAGAGATAGGCGAAAGTGCAAGATAGACTATTCGTTGTGACTACTAGTGATGCATGAATTGCATCTATATATACATTGGAGTTTACAATGATAATAACGCATTCAAGGAGGGTAGGATTGCATCGAATTGGTATTTGTAATCGGCTTGTATTGCGCAGTGGAGACAGGCTATCAAGAGGGCAGAAATCAGTGCATGGATTTTCAGATTTCATCTTGTTAGTGTGTGATGATTGATTATACTAAGAGCTTGATGTACTAAGATTTGTATGAAATTGTTACATGATCTCCATGATACATAATATATGATAGTTGGGGTTTTCAGCTTCAGGCTTTCCCCTTAAACAACTGTGTTATGTGTGTTTTTATTGCTTCATGTGTTTTGCAATTGTTGATTAAATTTCCGCAAGAATTATAGTGGAAGGATTCTTTATTTTGCAAGAAGATAAAGATTGTGAGATCAGGAGAGTCCGGATATCTGCATGCTTATTGTATATAATTTCTACATGTTGAGATATCTCAGGGGAACTATAGAGTTTGTATTATGGTACAGACGGACAGAGGGAGTGAAGCTTCGAGGCTTCATTGATGCAGATTAGGCAGGTAGTCCATCATACATCAAAAGCACATGAGGGGGCATCTTCAGCATATGATAAATAGCGATTTCTTGGTACAGCAGGAAATAGAGATCAGTTGCAATCATTTCAGCAAAGGCAAAGTACATGGCAGCTATTCAGGTTGCATGTGAGGCCATCTAGATGAGTAAGATACTTGTTGGTTTGTTCAGTCATCAAATGGATCCGGCAGTTATACATTGTAATTACCAGAGTTGCATAAAACTCTCGGTTAATCGAGTATCCACTGACATCCAATACCACCATCTCAGATATTGTGTATAAAGGCACATTATGTTGTTGCAATACATTCCCACGGAGGATCAGGATGTGGATATCTTGACGAAGGCGCTTGCGAAGAGAAAATTCGAATACCATAGGGGCATGATCGGGGTAGAAAATAATCCCTTTCTTGTTGAGAGTGAGCGTTGAAATTCAACAAGAAAATGCAACACACACACTAGTGTGGGATCACAGGTCACATAGTGATGGATGCTAGCGACACATAAGTGTGCAAGCCAATTTTTAAATAAATTGTAATCTTATCTCATAAAAACTTTTAATAGTTAACTAAGTGTGATAGACTTAGTTAGCTCAAGTATTTTGAATTGAGGGCCTAAGGATAGGCATGTAGAGTGATTCTATTATTAACAGGGTCTAGTTGTAATTGTATCACTAGTGTAGTGTGAGTGGGATTAGTTAACTCACATTGTTTGAGTTAAAATCAGTTTAACTAGTTCTAAGTATTTGATGAGCTAGTGGAAGATCAAGTGAATTAAAATAGATTTAATTCACTAGTTGTGATATACCAAGTAATTGATGATTCACTATTTATAGATGCATGCATGCTAATTCTCGTGGAGACCTAGTTGAGACTAAGGTTCACACAAACTAGCAAGGGGCCAGATGAAAATTTCCAGATGCATTTATAAACCACACAGCTCTATGATGAATTGTGCAATCAAGCAAGGTTGGATTTCCTTATTTAATAGGTTTATTTCTCTAGGACTTTATACAGGGTAGGTCAGATAATTCGCTTACAGGCTGTCCAATTTTTCCTAGACCAAAGTGAAGCAATTGGTAGAGGTACGAGGTTGTGTGAAGACAAATACATTGTATTGTTTCATGGATTACTTGGTTTATTATACAATAAAGATGGGAGGGGTTTTAAGTGTTTTTTTCCTCAAGAATATCCGTGTTTTGCATTTATTTACTTCTTTTCTCTACTTCTGTGAAGGTGATTGAGTCATCGTGTTTTATATTCCGCAAATATTGTAGAAGGATTCAAAGATCTTGCTTTAGTACATTGTATGATCGGATTGAGTCAATTGATATAATTTCTACATGGTATTATAGATGTGTTAGTATTTTCTACAATGAACTCCCCCTAGATTTAAAATTTCACCTCATGGAGTCTAAAACCAATACATCCCACCCAAGTGTATCCATCCCACATGACACACTCTTCCAGGGTGTTAAAAATCTATAACAGAACACATAACAAAGGCATGGCGTTCCATGGGTCTTACAATTGTGCACATAAAACATTTTAAGGACCACAAATAACAACACAAAATAACAAATGACATGTATATTTGCTCTAATTATAAATATGACCTATACTTCATCACAGTTATGAGTCTATTCCCACAAACACAAACAAAATTCTCACCACGCCATTCATATTTTGGAACACACCACTACTTGGCTTTGTAATTTGAGTCTTTTGGCATGTTGGTCTTGGTGTCCATGTTTTACCTATCATCAATTAGAGTTGCGAAATTTAAATAAAATGACACTATATTGAGGTTGCAACCTGAATATTTACACAAATTTCCAAAACTTATTCACCTTTACCCATACCCAAAAAAAATACCAAATGAAAATATAAGCACAAGGATAACTATGACAAAGAATTTAAAATATCCATGAAGAACAACTAGTCACAAACGTTAAACACATGTGGCCATGCCATTCACCACCGCTTTTATGTATCGCCCAAACTTCATTTCCTCACTAGAACACCGCCCACACTATTGTTATGTACATATAAGACTATACACGACGTTTTTTTTTATCTGATCCCTATCATATCGTTGAAAATTGATCGCTCCATGTTTTTCACGAACAAGAACCGACAACACCATTGCACCGCTTTGCCGAAGTTTATTTCGACAAGTATCAATTCACTACCATCGCTAGGCGCGCTCGTCGAGGTGATCCAAGTAGATATTGGTGGCCACCCACCTATTCCACTTGACGCCCCACCATTATCTCTTTCAGTTTTTCAGTTTCGGCACGACTTACATTTTTTAGCAGTTTTTCAGGTCCTGAACTTCCGGAGCCGTTTTGAGGCCCTAAACGACGTTTTTTGGGAAAACTGGGAGCAACATGGGTCCATAGACCGATGTTGCTCACTTTAAAAGTTGTAGTTCTCGGATAGATCTTTTTAACGAGGTATGGTGCGCGTCAAACGAAGATCGTATGCCAAAGTTACGTCCCTGGAAAGTTGAAACGCCAATTTACCCAAATGGGGCCCATAGTTTTGGCGCTTCATATCCTAGGGTTAGAGTTTTGGATGTTTAGGGTTTTCCATTGTTTCTAAATAATAAATAGGCCCTCAAGCCTCATTGTAACACAGTTCAGAGGCTTGTAGCCGCCACATCTCTTCTCAGAGATAAGCTATTAGCGCCCTAGCTAGTTTATTTCCATTCTGTCTGTAAGAAAATTTCAGTTCTTTGATATTAATGAAATGAAGTGTTATTTCCGCTGCATCTTTGTATTTATGGTTATATGTGTACTCTGTTACGTTCCTGCATAAATCTGGATCAGTGCTATTAGAGCAGTCTGCTTTTTCTCAATCCTTCTTTGCATGTCCCCAACGAGGTTGGGGTATAAGGAGTTAGGGCTCGATCTGGTGGAACCTTTGCAAGATCATCCTCGCAAACCCCGACGATCGCCCATGGGGGACGAAAAGAAAGATGAGGGAGCAGGAGATCCTATGAAAATATTGCTTGAGGAGGCCATCAAAAAAAAAGGAACGCGATGATGGATAAATTTGCCCAGATCCTTCAACAACTGCCCATTGATGGCGCATCTGCATCCAGCAGCCACTCTGGAGGCGCGACTCCCTTTAAGGTACAAGTAAACTTTGACATTCCCATATTTGAGGGTCAAATAGATGCAGATGCGGTAGATAGATGGTTGAATCTATTAGAAGGATATTTCTCGATCATGACGTTTTCGACCGAGAGAAGATTATTTTTGCACTCTTCAAAGCTAACCCCCATGTCAAGGATTGGTGGGAAACCTACGATGAGAAAAAGGATGAGACAGAACCCTCTCTGTTCTCAGTCATACCCACTTGGAATTATTTTCGAGACGCCATCAAGGAACAATACTATCCCTTGGGGAGCTATGAGGACGAGTACATACAATGGACCATGCTGCGACAACAAAGGGATCAAGATGTGCATGAGCTGATGAATCTGTTCCATACCCTGCGCACAAAGTTGGGTATCAAAGAATCGGAAAAACATTTGGTGTTAAAGTATCGCAATTGTCTGCACAGATACATTTAGGAGGAAATGGAGTTCCTTGATATCTCCTCACTTGGTACGGCATATTGGTATGCTGCCAAGATTGAGCGAAAATTCAAACAGAAGAAGCAAGACTTTGGATCTGGGAATCAAAATCAAGGGAAAGGTACCCCCAAACTGCAAAACAAAGGACAAAGCCAAGGCATGTCGGCCCAAGACAACCTGTCAAAGCCACAAGCAAAGAACAACACCGAGAAGCGAAAGAAGGACACGGGAAAGTGGTGTGAGTTCCATAAGAACTCCACTCACAACACAAGTGAGTTTCGGGCCAAGCAGTTGTTGGTGGCCGAGATGAGGGCTTCTGAGTCAGATGCATGCTCCGACTCTGAATCAAAAACTGATAATGGGAATGACAAAGGGAAACATATTATTGATGCGGAGCCCAACGCCACTGTTGCCAATGCGAAGATCCAGGAGGAGGAATCGAAAGATCCAGAGGAGGAGGAGCGTCTCTTCCACTCCTAGATGTGGGTAAAGAGTTCACCGCTATAGTTCATTGTGGACAATGGGAGCCAAAAGAACCTCATTTTAGCAAACGTTGTGAAGCGGTTGGGCTTGCCGACAACAACACACCCACAACCATACACCATCGGGTGGCTTCACCAAGGACGGGATCTTCGTGTCAGCCAATAGCGCCGCCTTCCCTATAGCATCAAGCCCTTCACGGATGAGGTCTTATGTGACATTGCTCCTCTTGATGTTTCTGATGTATTGTTAGGCCAGCCATACTTGTGGAAGCAACATGCTGTGTATGAGTCCCGACCTTGCGCTGTTATTATTACTTTGGGAAATAAGTTGTACAAGATACCAAAGGTACCACCGCCTGCCGCTATCTCTTTGGTTGCTACAAAACAATGTAGTAAGCTCATTTCCCAAACCAGTAAATTTGTTTTCCTGATGATCCGCCCCCAGGACAAGAAGAAGACTGTGGCCACGACCTCCAGACAGGGCTCCTCTACACGACAACAACAAATGGACAAGGTTGTGGAGGAGCACGAGATCTCCACCACGCACAAAGGTGCCTCTCGCACCATCGTGTCAATCAACCCATCGTATCTAACTGTGTGCGCTCACACCTGGCCGTAACGATTCGGCCACTCTATTCCGGATAACAATGAAATCACAAGAGGCGAGTCAGAGTTGCTTAAAGGTCACATCCGATTGAGTTCATCGCTCCGTGGGAGCCCGATCGTGTTGTGGTGTTAAAGGCTGATGGGACTTGGAGACTCAGACAGATTATCGGTGTCGAATAAGATCATTCTCCTTTAACAGTGTCTGACCCTACGTATCGATGACCACAACTCAAAGGTGAACATTCAACAAGATCAACTCAAGTCTAGGTATCACCGAAAAATCGAAGCCTCCAATGGAAGATCGCTCAACCAAGAGATTCAGGGATATTTGACCACTCAATTGGCTCCATTTGGACCCGCACCATCAATTCTTGGTGCCTTTTCACTTTCGCACAACTTTTATTATTTTTAGCGGTGTTTTCGGTCTCGCACTATCAGATATTTTGGCCCTAATGATCTGTGGATATTGGTACACCACCTATTCCATTTGAAACTCACACCATCGTTCGTTCAACTGCTCAGCTTTCAACACAACTTACTATTTAGTAGTTTTTCGGGTCCTCGAAACTTCCAAATCATGGCAGGCCCCAAAAGACATTTTTGGGTGAATGTTATGATCCTGAGGCTAGAACCAAGAGCAAGGAAGATGCAAAGCAGCGGTAAGATTGATGCAGACCAAATACATTTTTTCCACCACCAAGCCTGCAGAGAGTGATCCCGAGGATCTGTAGGAGGGGGGGTGCCCATTCGTGAGGATGTGGGTGTATACCACCTGCACCTCGTCGATAGTGGGAAGCCAAAAGAACCTCATTTCAGAAAATTTCATGAAGCAATTTTGGTTTACCGACCATAAGACACCTTACAACAGTATGCCACCTGGGCATTTCACTCTGGTGGAGAGATCTCTATGTTCGCCAACAAGCACCTTCCGTAAGGAAGATCAAGCCATTCACAAATGAGGTATTGTGATATTTATCTCTTGGATGTAGCCGATGTATTATTTGGCCAACCATACTTGTGGAGGCAACATGTTTGTGGCTATTTTTTAGGCTCTGTCACAGTTATTACTTTGGGAAATAAATTGTACAGATACTGCAGTAGTGCTTCTGCTATCTCTTGACTATTGCAAAACAATGTGTGAAGATTGTTTCCCAAACCGTAATTTTATTTTCCTTAAAATCACCTGCATACGTAAAGAATATTGTGGCCACAACCTCGAAGCAATGGTTACCTCGCACTATCAGCAAAGAATGCATGTCGTTCAATATCATTTATGTATTTTTCCTCACCCACAAGGTTCCTCTACACTATCAAGACAAGCACTCCATCGTATCCGACTCCTCAAAATACCACCGCTTTTATATTTCTACCTCATTTACACAACAATTCACACATGTATTGTATGAAGAAACCACCGTCGAATGCATCCAAATATCGTCCTCCAAAGACGTCCACGACATCCCAGACAACCACTGTTGCTGTGCACTTTTCCCCTCATGGAGAAACTTAATGTAATGGGGACCATTTATTCCCAAGGAGGGAGAAATGATCTGTGTGAATACTTCCGTGGCCACCCACCTCTAGACCTCATCAATTCTGCAATTTTTCACTTTCGCACAACTTACTATTTTTTAGTAGGTTTTCGGTCCAGACCAGAGGCCGTTTTGGGCCCATGGATCTGTGGATATTGGTGGCCACCCAACGGTCTCCATTTCTTGGAACTTCCACTATGTTTCATTCTTTCAAGCCAAGACAACTTACTATTTTAGCAATTTTTCAGTCCCGAACTGGTTGCCAGCTTTCAAACGATGTTTTTTTGGCATCGCTTTTCGAAACATCTTCTTTCTCAGAATTTACATTTGCGTCAATATTTTCAGTCCTCTACAGATATTTCTAACGATGTATCATGTGTCAAACAAAGAGGTATACACACAACTGAAATCGATGTACTGAATTATTCTGATTTTGTGTCGAATATTCTTCTATCTCCAGTGTTAGTTTTTGATGTTTATTTTTTTCCATTGTTTTCGCAATATATAGGCTTTCGAACACAAATATATTCGTAGACCTATAGCCACCACGTTCTTCGCAGACAAGCTAATGTCACCAGCTAGCTTATTTCCATTCTATCCGTAAGCGTACTTCGCTTCTTCGATGTTAATGAAACAAGTGTTATTTCCATCATATCTTTGCATTTATGGTTACATATGCCTATCGTGTTCCCGCATAAATATGGATCACCAAGGAGGGCCTTTTCTAATGAGCTGTCATACCTTTCGAAGCTGACGAATGCCCCCAACCTTCAGAGGTTAATGGATGACATCTTGTGTAATCACCAACTCATTTGTATTGGGTGTACTTGGCTGACATTATGACTTTTACCAGACTTAGGAAGAGCACCTCCACCACATCCAAATGTGTCCTCCAGAACATCATGTAAATAATGTTGTGTAAAGCACTTGGAGAAGTAAAATTTTCGTATGACTCGTCTTGCAGATCTTGGCTACTATCGATGTACAGCAAGTGTGAGCAGATTCAACCACATCCAAGTCATCTTGACTGGCTATGCCCCAACCACTCTAACAGATTCGCATCTTTTCTTAATTTAAGATTTTTAACACAGGTTCATGTTTGGGGATTTCCTTCATATTTACTTGTCCCTGAGTCAAGTCACCAAGGGAGGAGAGAAAGAAAAAAATCTTTTGTACCTAATCAAATAAGTCGTTCATAGAATTGAACATTCTGCCTGCTCACATTAATAAATTTGAACAACTATTTAGACGTGATGGCGTTCTCTCGACTATGCTGCTGGAGTAGTTCTTACCTTGGACAAGTATTGAGTGGTACATCACAAGGAGACATTGTTCAACACAACAAAAGTATCCCGACTTATGACAAAGAAATTTATTCTATCAGGCAAAGTTGTCGACAAATGGAAGAATTACATTTTGGGAAGAAACAATCATCCACACACCACCGAAATTTTTGCAGTTCATATGATGACAGGGAAGTTAACTATCGCCATCGTAAGTGGTCCACATATATGCAAAAGTTTACTTTAAAACACGCATGAATGGAAGCAACAACAATTTTATGCAGTCACGACCACCGAATGGTGTTAATCTACTCTGCCTACTTATTTCACCTGGGACACCTTTGTTTTCCTTCAAGCAAGCGTGCCAAGATGATATGGGAAGCGCACTACAGTCGAGTCGTTGGGCATTTTGTGGTCGAGAAAACAATGGCAGTACTACAAAAGTATTTCTATTGGTCGAACCTTCGACAGGATGTTGGGAAGTACATCAGATCCTGCACTGCTTGCGCCATTGCCAAACAGACCATCAAGAAGCAAGGGCTCTATACTCCGCTACCTACCCCTAGTCGACCTTGGGAATCCATCTCCATGGATTACATGTGAGGCCTTCCTTCTACAAAGCATGGAAATGACTAGGTTTTCATAGTCATTGACAGATTCTCAAGGATGGCCATTATGGCAGCCTGCAAGAAGAATATCACAGTAGAAGCCACTGCTAAACTCTTCTTTGAACGAGTGTGGGTGAATTTTGGGAACCCACAGTCTATCATATCAGATCGCGACAGCAGGTTCCTCAGCACATTTTGGTCCAGCCTCTGGTCAATGTTGGACACCAAGCTCACCAAGTCCACAACTTTCCATCCCCAAACTGATGGCTAGACAGAGGTCATCAACAGGATGATTGTACACATTCTGCGGATGCACAATTAAAATCATCCACGCACATGAGATGAGAGCCTTCCCTATGTACAAAATGATAACCAAAGTTTCCAGTACTAAACCGGTCATAGCCTCTTTTTAATAGGGGTTGGGATCCTGTACCACTATGTCCCATTGATGTAGCTAACATTTTGTGGCCATGAAGCCGATCCGCTTTCATGTCCACTGAACAGTTAAAGCAACAAACTCTTCATCAGCGCATTCAACACATCCGCTAATCGGGACCATGACATATTAGACAAGTAGCCACAATGCATCATACAATGACATGATCAAAATTGGGTGCTACACAACTTCAAAGGGCGACAAAATGTGGCTACATTTCTGCGGTATGATCACCATCGACCTCACCGCAAGCTTCGCTCCAATATGGGTTGTACAATTGTCAAGGCTGTAGGGAACAATGCCTTTGAGCTCATTATTCCACCATTCCTGCATACACTCAGTATTCAATGTGGACTGCCTTCTCAAACTCTACTTCCCACCCCACTGGACACCTCCTACATCATAGAACAACTCACACCAATGTGTTAAATCTGACCCAGGAATAGGCCACCATAGATCGTATCACGACATGCGTATCAAGAACATCACACCGAAGGTCCAATGTTATTGATTTTTCAGTTAACAACTCCTACACCAAGGCAAGTGACCAGGGACCAACTTTCAACAAAAGTTTCTCATCTCATGGAGGGTAAATCGCCACAATAGAGACCATTGCTCAAGGGAGGAGGAATGACTCAAGTGGATATTTGTGGCCACCCGCCTATTCAACTTGGGGCTACACCATTGCCCCCACTTTTTTAGTTTCCTCATAATTATAGGCCGCTTACCATTTTTAGTGCTTTGGTCCGGGACCAAGATTCTTTAGGCCTTAAAACAATTTTTGGGAAAACCAAGAGAAACATGGGTATTACATTGATTTTTCTCACCAAAAGTTGTAGTCTCTGACAGATCTTTCTAACGGTGGCATTGAGCACGTACTAGAGATTGTATGCGAAAGTTACGTCCCTAGAAGCTGATGTACCAACTTTTACCCAAATCTGGGCTCCATAGTTTGGTGCTTCATCTCCTGTGGTTATGTTTTTTTATTTTTTAGGTTTTCTATTGTTTCTAGATAAAAAATAGGCCCTCGAGCCCATTGTAAGACATTTCGTATATTAATAGCCACACTTTCCTTTTAGATAAGCTACCAATGCCTCAACCAGTTTATTTTACTATGTCTCCGTAAACAAATTTCAGTTCTTTGAATATTAATGAAATGATGTATATTTATATTGCATCTTTTTATTTATGGTTACATTTGTATTTTATGTGTTCCTTCACAAATCGATAAATCTTTCAGGCGCTACTGCAGGAGATACAATGTAGTCACTTACAGTTCAACTCACTTACCAAGGTTTCAATCTAGCCACCACAATACTAAATATATCCACCAGCATTATCATGCCCACAAGCTCACCACAACCATGAAGGCTCAACTCAAATATGAAGGTTTCCAACCACCTAGGGCCACAACTGGCCATTAAGGAAAACCAACCACCAAGGGCCACTAGCCATTAAGGCTCAACACTTCTTTCAACATGTAGTGCAATGCACATGCTCTGATTCTAGTAATGTCACCATAGTAACGTGACTGCTGTCAGAAGCAATACTCACGCTTACCGGCACCATATTTATCTCTCTATCATCATCGATTAGCATTTAGTACCAACACACGAGGCTTCCAAACATGCCTCCTCACGTCAAGTTAAATGGGTTAAAATAAATAAAGAACTATCGCTGTGCTAATAATCTTCCGATATTAAGTGTCAAATTTCAAAAAATTGCTAATAAATTTCTATCTAATGGTGGATGGTATTTTCATGTTATTCAGAATTAAATTAATTCCGCACATTCAATTACAACATTACAATTATTTCGTAAATGTGAAAATCAAAGACCTAATATGGAGCCCACACCTAAATCGTTTTCACATAGTAAATGCCATCACGGATCCACTATTGAAAGTTTAATATTCGCCATGAAAGTTTAATACTGTAACTTAATTCGGTAAAAGATCACTTATGATCGAATCGTGAATCGCGTATTCGACCACAAGCAATGGAATGATCGTTGGTCAGATCGGTCCTAGGTTAGGTTAAAGGAGTGACACCGCCAGGTCAAATTGAAAACCTCGCCTTTCCGTCATATCCCTACCAAGCGATCTCAAACTTAATGAAAAGATTTCGTCACATCCGAATCGCCCAACAAATGAAAGCCCTCCTTGACCATATTCTTCAACTCACTACACTTAACAAAGTAACATCATGTAAATCATTCGATTTGTCTTCATCTAGCTAAATATTTCACCACCGAAAGTGAAACCATGCTCCCTCTCAAAAAAGATCCCAAGTCGTCCCTAGTTGCAACAATAATATCAACACCTCTCAACTCTCGGTTAAAAGAATAAGCGCCCCTCCACAAGCAACCACTACCTTGATGCTAATTTAATATTCAAAATTTCTTCAAGATCTTTTCATGTATCTCAGCAAGACAATTTTCAATAGTGACAACAAAAGCAAAGAAAAGCTATTCTATAAAAGTAAAGGTGTTTCTCTGTATGTCACTGGCACAGGAAAACAAGACTGTACCATTCGCCCGTACCCGATCTTGCATGCCATTAAATCTGGCCACTAACGAAACAGGTATCGCATATTTCTAATACGTGTGGAGTTAGCTTAAAAAAACTTTCTCTTGATATTCGTATTCACTACTTCCTAAATCAATTTCAAAGCAAAAGTATTTATAGGAGGAGGTACATTAAATTCCACTTGTTCTGCTGTGAATGTCTTCTAGTGCACTGCACTTATACCGTATTCTCCCGATCAAAGAGTGTCATTAGCTTTCAAGTCATTGCAGTGGTTTACTTTGTCAGTGAGAGCCACTAGAGGCAAGGTTGGAGGCAGCACATTCTCACCCGCACCCCGCCCATCCCCGCGAGTTGTATGTCTCGTCGCATATGTGCAACCATGAATTGCGTCGTCCAATGCTTCGTGTTTCTCCTCTAGTGCTCTCTTCGCACCCACTAATCCATCTTCTGTAGTGTCGACATTACAGCTTCGGAGGGTGAACACCTATATTGGGTTAGCAGGATCTCCAAATGATTACCGGTCCCTAATAATTATGGGAGTTGTGGATGATGCACCACCGGCCACCGCCGTAAGGGCGCTACAACACGTACGTAGCCATGGGAAAGAGCTGCTACCGCCATAAGAAATTCGGAGCTAACCTTACAATCTCCGTCACCGCAAAAATCCCCAATTATTTTTGACATTGGATCCTACCCAAGACAAACATCAAAATCTAGGCCTTCGACCCCCCGTCATGGAAGAAGCCACGAAATGTCCACTCTAGATCTGGGCAGCGAAATAGGTGGTAAGTATGGCCAAGCTCACATTGCAGACGTGTTGTCACCACTAAAATTAAAATATGATGGACAACAACAAAATCGCTAAATTATTTTTTATTTCTCGTTCGTGGAGGGGTCAAGGCTTAGGCCCATACTATGCTTTTATACCATGCTAAATTTCCATAAGAAAATCTATTCTACATTAATCAAATAATGTTACAAATAAATATATGAAGTGTTGTCGAAATATCTTGGGATTAATAATAATCACTCGTCGAGAGAATCTCACCACACACCAATCTAGGAAACATACAGGAACACATACCCCTAGATAGAAAGAATCACACCAGGACAAGTAAGAATTACATTTTCCAACACACGTCTCTTCGATTTTATACTTTTATCCTCTCCAAGATCGCATGAGAATGAATGAGGAGCTACAATGTTCTGAATGGTGATACTCAATAATGTCCATGTTCGATACCGAGACTTTATCAGTAAATAAGGAGATTTCAAACTGTGACCCTAAACCCTATCCCAAATGGATTTAGATCAAACCAATATATCAACCATGGTTGATCGCAATGAATTTATCGATGCCGAGACTTTAAGGCCTGTGATTTGAGTGATATCAGACTCGTGATATGCGTAAAACAAAATCAATTTCTTTAGACAGAGCCACTAGTACATAAAATCCTTTTGGCTAAAAAATGACAGAAGTCAGTTGAAACTCGGCAGAGAGATATTTATTCAACTTAATGATGCTTAGGTGATAAAACGATATGTCTAAGGAGCACAATGATTTGGCTATATTGCAACATGAAAAAATATATTGTTTCACTATTATGCTAGAATCTAGAAGCTTATTAAAAAATTTAAAATATTTAATAAATACTTTTTGGTTAACCATTTATTTTAAATATTACCAATTAAAAAAATAGCCATAATCAACATTTAACACATCAAATTTCAAATACAACAATCATTTTAACTTGCAAATTTATTTTAAATATTTCAAAATAAAAACAGCCCATGATCGTTGTTTTGTTCTTCACAATTAGTTAGTCTATTGTTTTGTTATTGTAAACTCTGAATATCATGCTTTACGTATTACTTCATGACAAGAATCCTCACTCAGTCTATTTAAATATTTCAAAATAAAATCAAATAATTTATTAATGCCATTTACTCATAAAATCTTGATACCTCCAACTTAATTCTAATTTAGTAGATTATGTGATGTATTTTAAAATAAACCTCTAAAAAAATTTGCAATCTTTATCAAACCAAACATTATGAATGGTATAAATTTAAAATGTCACAATTAAAAAAAAATTACAAACTTTTTTTCATTTTCTAACTTTTACCCCTGTAGGCTAAATCAGAGATATTAAACATGAGTAACCATATATTTTACGTATTATGATCACAACATGTTTTGACTCCTCCCCGCACTGCACTGGCAAGGATCCAAACCAGCACGTATTTATAATCAAATGTGTAGAAGGTCATGGGGAAACCTACCATTAGTCAAGATTAGTCCGGGATGATGCGATCTTTCAATAGCATAAAAACATGGTCGGTTTTTATATGTTATAACCACAAATCCCACTATTACGTAATAAACGCACACCTTTGTTGTTCGCTCTGACATTCAACCTCAAATCCCTTTGCCAGTAACGCTCTTATAATTAATCACCACGAGATATTTTGACTCATCAAGTTGTTGAAATACATTACAGAAAGGTGGTCCCTCTAAATTTGGAACGGGCTCAAACTATCCCAACAAATTAGGAAGAAAAAGAACATGTATTTCATGTCATTTCTCCCTCTTTGGGAGATATAGAAATGGTGAGTAATTTCAACATAACATAGGGAGGAGTATACAAAAATGTAAGTAATAGGGACTGCAAATATATAAAGAAATTGAAAGAGATTGAATTGACGAAAGTATTGCTTCACGAATTCTCAGCACTTTCCTCGCTTCCTATTCATTGAAATTTGTCCACCCACTGGGTGGGTGGAGCACCGAACCCTTCCCAAACTTATGACCACTCATTTTTGAGATATTACCCCGAATATTGATATTTTGAAATGAGGTTTCAATTGCAAGTGGAGAACTTTTCGTTTTTGTTTGTATCTTCGTACACCACGGTGCTTGTATTTTCCTACACCATTTGTGTATGGTGACCCTTTTAGAGATTTGAACACATGGGCTATATTGCAAATACATTTTAAATCGGTTGTATGGACTTCTAAAGCATGTCACTATGGTCATTTATGATTTTGAAATGGATTTTATTTTATTTTTTTGTCATTTTACATATACAAACCCCCGGGGTTAGAGGAGGGTGAATAAAGTTTTTGTTGTTAGGGGGAAGTGAGAAAAATTTGCAATGGGTTTTGATGTCCGATTTGGGTGTCCGATGGGTGGCACCGCATGCAGCAGATCACCGGAGTCCGGTGGGCAGGGATACCCAAGCTAGACCCTGGGGTGTAAGAAACCCTATTCATGATAAGGACAAGAGAGCAACCTGTGAGTGAGGAAACTGGACAAACCATAACTGTCTCCATTTGGTTCCTGCAGACTTTGAGCACAAAAGGAGAGAAGGGGATTTAATTTTCTAGAAGTCTCATGCTCAATCCCCTAGACACTCTTTATTACCCCCGAGGCCAAGTACGACAAAGAAGCTAGGGAGAAGTGTGGGGGCTAGGAGTATAGGCATCTATGGGTGAGAGGAAGAGCATGGGTTGGGTTCGGGGTTGTGGGGTCTTGGCAAGGTCAACTCGAGTCGCAGTCACATTTGATGACAAAGATGGGACACCGATATGTTATCACTCATGTTTGGTCCAATGATTGTTTAAACCATAAGGAATTACGCCTCCGCATGATTCGTTGGATAGGTTTCCCGACACACAGAACGGTGGAATGGCTCGTGGTTAGTTTCCGTCCAAGAGTCCTACTCCTCGTGGGAGTCTTCTGTGTAACCGTGTTCGTGCCGTAAAAAGAGACAAGGGGAAGGCAACGATACCCAACCCAACTCCCCGTGAGTGCTTCAGAGGGCACAGCGCTCATCGGCATTCAAGAGGCAAAATAATGCACGTACTCACAAATACCTTAGAAGAGATCGAGCGTTTATAGAAAAGTGGGAGGTTGACATTAACAAACAAAGTGCTGCAGGTGGAGATGGCTACCATGAGAAATATTTAATTCGTATCCGGGCCAAACCAGGGAGGCTCACTCAATTTAGACACTCATGTTTATGTATTGGTCTATGAAAAGCATTCTTGAAAATCTCTTAAATATATTTCCATGTAGTTTGGTGGTTTTCGCACAGACTTTTCCTTTGACCATGTGATGGAGTTTGTTAAGTTTGCCTCTGCCAGTATGGGGCGAGGATGATTTATTGGACCACATTGAGCATCATATCCCCGCATTGCCAAGCCAATGGAGCAAGCTTCACACCTCAATTAAAGACCTAGCACAAGGAGTTAGCCTAATCCCATGAGGCTTAGTAATTTCTCCGAATGGATAACCATGTTCTTTTTTATTATTAGTTACATGCAAATAGCTTTAAATTAAATGTTCAAAGAGATATGTATAGGCATGATGGTAAATAATTTGTAAGGGTGAATATCTGTATGTTTGTTTGGTTCAAATGCATTCTAAGACTTATATTTTTGGATGACATACTATCACGCATCACATGTGGCCAACAGATCCTATTAATTGGCCATGGGGTAGGTTGGTGACCACCAAACTCATATATATCTAGCTATATCATGTTTTAGAAAATGAATGAGGAATATAATACTAGAAAGCTTTTAAAAAAATTAATAAAGAAAAGTTGCTTCTTTAAAAATAAAAATAAAAAATAAAAATTTAAAATATAAAAGTAAAAAATAAAAAATAAACTAAAAATAATAAAAAGTATATATAAAATTCTATTTAAATTAATACACTACTACATTTCGCGGAAATTCCGACACCTGTTTCCGACGCTTTTGACCAAATGTCGGAAATTTTCCCAAATTTTTTCCATCCCGCCCGAAACCGTCGCTATACCGACGTCTATAGAAAAGTGTCGCAATACCAACACTTAAACAAGTGTCGCAATTGCGACGTTTAAAGGAAGACGTCGCAATTGCGACACCATGGCCCAAAGCGTCGCTATTGAGACGACTCTAAACGTCGCAACTGCGACACAATGTTTAGGTGTCGCCATTGCGACGTTTGGAGGCACCGTCCTAATAGCGACGCCTTTTCCGCCGTCGGTATAGCGACAGTTATTTTCGCGCTACATAAAAATACCAAACTTATATGGGTGCTACATAAAAATTCGAAACTTATATGCGCGCTACATAAAAATGATTTTATTGTTTCGTATTTGTCGCAATAGCTACATTAACGTTTGATATCACGCGCGCATTCGCCCTCTGCTCTTGCAAAACAGCATTTTCCCTCAGCATTCGCCCTCAGCGTTTGCCCTCAGCTCTTGCAGAACAGCATTCGCCCTCAGCTCTTGCAGAACAGCATTCGCCCTCAGCTCTTGCAAAATGGTAAGTTCTTACTGCATGCCCTTCCTCCTATAGTAGGGTTGACTCTATTTGGGTTTTTTTGGTCAATTCCATTGGATTGTGTTAGGCTGTAGGGTTCTCTCTAGATGTCAAGAATCAAGATTCAATACCCTCTATTATCTTCATCACCCAATACAAGATTTAAATTTTTCCCAAAGAAGCGCTTATTAATTTGGCAGCCATTATTTCTCCCTGCTTTAAAAACCCTACATTTAAATGAAAACAAGCATTGCATTTCAACTACAAAAATCTATTAGTGTTCAAATGTACATGTGTGCTACATTAACGTCTGATGTCACGCGCGCATTCGCCCTTCGCTCTTGCAAAACACCATTCGCCCTCAGCATTCGCCCTCAGCTCTTGCAGAACAGCATTCGCCTTCAGCATTCGCCCTGAGCTCTTGCAGAACAGCATTCGCCCTCAGCATTCGCCCTGAGCTCTTGCAGAACAGCATTCGCCCTGGATTCGCCCTCAGCTCTTTCAGAATAGCATTCGCCCTGCATTCGCCCTCAGCTCTTGCAGAACAGCCTTTGCCCTCAGCATTCGCCCTCAGCGTTCGCCCTCAGCTCTTGCAGAACAACATTCGCCCTCAGCGTTCGCCCTCAGCTCTTGCAGAACAACATTCGCCCCCAGCTCTTGCAAAATGGTAAGTTCTTACTGCAGGCCCTTCCTCCTATAGTAGGGTTGACTCTATTTGGGTTTTTTTGGTCAATTCTATTGGATTGTGTTAGGCTGTATGGTTCTCTCTAGATGTCAAGAATCAAGATTCAATAACCTCTATTATCTTCATCACCCAATACAAGATTTAAATTTTTCCCAAAGAAACGCTTATTAATTTGGCAGCCATTATTTCTCCCTGCTTTAAAAACCCTACATTTAAATGAAAACAAGCATTGCATTTCAACTACAAAAATCTATTAATGTTCAAATGTACATGTGTGCATCACTTGTGTAGGGTATTCCTTTTCCACTTTCACATTATCCAAGAATGTGTGCAATATAGTTCATATTTTTTGTGATTTAGATTTCCTTGAAAAAGGAAAGGTAAATTATTTCCCATGGAAAAAGAAGGTTTTCCATTTTTATAGGTTGTTTGGACTTACGTGGAAAAATTTATGGTATGCCTTTCATATTATGTAGTCTAAATTTGAATTAACAGATTATTCTACATGAAAATATAATTACCTATGTGATGTCCTTCATCACTAATTAAAATTATAGGCTTTCAACTTCCTAGACTCTAACTCATCTGATGCTAAATTCTAGGTTCTCATTGGTGGATCACTCTTCCATTGATTTCCTTTCCCTCTGGATCTTGTCATACTTTAAAAGTCATCAATGATACATATATTATTTCAGGTATCCCTAAAGGCTTTATAGTAGAACATATTGTGAAGTTTTTTTGACACTTGAGGATTCTTTTTAGAACTGCAACGTGGTCTATGCTATCGAGTTATATATCAAGCAACTTGTCCTTAATAACCACACTATGAGGTAGGTTCAACCAGTTTGAACTTGTTTGGACATAGCATATGAAGTTGTGTGATGAGTCCATATCACAGGTCTATTATGGTGAAAAAAGTGAAGACATGTAATGATAGTTATTATGTTAACATTACTAGAAACATTTTCGAAATTATCCATGCTATCAAGATGTCAAAATTCCAGGCATTAGGTGTCAATACTCGTAGCTAATAGATAATAATAATATAAAAAAATCACAACTTTATTCTTGAAATATGATTGTTACACATTGGTAACCTAGTTCATGAGTTACTATCACCCAAAGATTGCAAAACAAACTTAAAATATAAATTAAACCAACATGAGAATCCAACTAAGGGTTTCTCGACAAAATCATGCCATAACCTGGCATTTTGAAACCTAAATTTGAATCCATCATAAGTAATACAATGCAAACTCAGATGGATTTTCAATGCATGTTTGCATGCTACACTTATTCTCTGTCTAGATATCATTTTTTAAATGGAACCATTAGTCAAGCCCACAGTCCTTTTTATGTGAAAAATTTCAGCTCTATTTGAGCTCTTTTTTGCTCCACCACCTCCATAAACCAGTGTTACACGGGGTCTCGCCCTCCCACCTAGGGGTCTAGATTCCTCACCCCCTCGCGCTCCGGGGTCTTGGGGACTTCTAGGGAATGTTTCCCTCACGCCCCCTCACGTCCCCTCACCGCCCCTTTTAGTTTATGGTTTCGTGTTAAAATTTGATGTGCCACTTAGCATATTTGAGAATCCAAGTGATTCTGATTCAGATGGTGACATGGTTGATCTTGATATATTCGTGCAGAAGTTGGATGCATAGACTAGTGGGGCATTAACTTGAGCATTTATGCTCATTTATCAGTATGATGATATCATTTGATATTCATATGTTATGTTTTATGTTTCAGACATAACTTATTTGCGTTAAGTTTTATGTTTCAGACTTGAGTTGTAAACTTCAGTTTAAACTCTATTTTGAATCTTGATATAATATGTCATATGATATCTTAAACTTTATTTTCATTGTACATTGTTAGTAGTTACATTAATTATTATATAGTTACAAACTTACAAAATTACATGCATGATTGTATGATGTATGTTTTAAATTTTAAATTTTAAATTTGTTTCAATTATATGATTCATCATTCATCGATTTGTAATTTTATCATTTATGATTTATCTTTCATGATGCAAGTGTATGATGACTGTATATACATTCCTTGCAAAAATATAGTTACATTATAATATTAAATTTTATAATTTTTATGACCCCGACGTCCCCCCACGTTTCCTGAAAATTGGTAGGGAGCTTTTGCATAGGCCGCTCCCGCGCTCCCTCGTCCCCTCGCTCCCACCTCCTGGGGACTTGGTGGAACATTGCCATAAACATATGCAAACATATATCATGATCTTGGAATTCCATTACATATGTATGTGCCAATGTTCCATAATCTTGCCCCATCATCAATTTAAGAAATTTCCATTGACTATCAAATTATGGAGGGGGGAACTTTTTGCTGCAACATTTGGCTCAAAATCAGGGACCATCTTCGTATGAGGTGAATGAGAACTATAGATATTTGAAGAAGTATATTAGTGCCTTTTCCTCTGGCCATGGAGTCATATACAGTCATCCATCACAAAAATTTGTCTTTGTTCATTCTCACCTTGAAAGTTGCAAAAATTCATGCCCTAATTGAAACGACACTAAATTTGAAAGATATAATAAAATGCAAGCTAGAAGTGCCCTATTAATACAAAGGGAAAACCTTCCTACCTACCCTAACTGAGATAAATTTTGATTGAATAGGAAACATGATATTGCCAATGGAGTTGATCCAACAACTTGTTAAATGTATGGGACTAAATCATGCATTTGATTTCTAGGGAAACATACACATGAAGAGAAAAAGTGCAGAATTAATGGAAAATCCATATATGCCACTTATAAAAACTACACCAAAAGGTCAAAAAATACTTAAGGCCTTAACTTAATTTGAATCCAAAAATGACAAAACAGGATTAGTGAAAACACGAGAGTGGTGTGGGTGAACAACATAAATAAAAAATGAAGATACCTTTCCCCAAGATGCCTTTGTCACCGTTGTATGAAAACATGTTTTCCTTTCCTTTTATACATGCAAGTGAATGCATTATAGGTATGGTGTTTTCCCAGAATAGGAGAAGCCTACTTAAATATATCATTTGTGGATTGAATGTTTGGGTGCCTTAATGTGCAATGACATGTTTCCAAGACTGAATTCAATGCAAGGCATATTTGAAACTCTAACTCTGTCTTCCGGTGTCTTATTAGAAATTATTTCAGTTTTCATTTTTTGTTTTCAAGTTAGATATTGTTTTCAAGTTTTTACATTTATAATTTTATTTCAATGTGGTAGACTAATCAGGGCAGTATAGGAACAACCCCGAGACAGAATGATCGCGGAAAGAGGCCAGCAGAAGAACATGTAAAGTGCCAGCATTGCTCTATCTTCAGGTATTTTAGTTATTTACATAATTGAAATAATATTAATTTTGTTCAAATATGCAGACACCTAGCCATGGTACGCCTGATGATTCTCTCTTTGAGGAAGAGCTTTCTTCATCCCTATCTCCAGTGTTGTTGTTGCAAAAAAAGGCACGAGATGCAAGGTCGGAATTTAATGCTTTGATAGATGCGCCTCAAACACCTAAAACAGAAGAGAGGATACAACATCTTATGAGGCAGCTAAATAGATATCAGGTAATAATAAAAAGTCAAAAGGATATTTTTTTTGTTCTGCATGAGATGAATTGTGATAGTTTGATTTTTAATTTTTATATTGACTAAACTAACAAAAAGTTCTTTTGTATGTAGCGTTTTCTGGCACTTGCTGAACCCGGTGTTGGTGGTAGTGGGACACAAGGGCAAGAGATTGCCCAACAACCCTCTCTTACACCTTCTACTCCTTTAGGTGCCAGCCAAGAAACACACCCTGCCCAAGCAGACACCCAGCCAACCGCTGAACGTGTTGGCAATGATGAGGCTGATATGGCCAACTACATTATTGCGTTTCCCGGAGCTACACGTGTCAGCTCCACAGGGACCATTAATGGCACGTTGTTGGTGAACGATGAGGGTGTCCCTATAAAGCATGTACAACTCCCAGGTAAATTTTAATATTTGAACTATTTCATGTACTTTATCTAAAACATATTTATCATGATTTTTATTTTTAAATTAATGATAATATCTTCTTTTTCTTTTGGTTTTATTCTGTGTAGGAAAAAATGAGTTCTATAGGATTCTAGAGAGCCATGCGTTGGTAATTTTTGGCCCAACCATATGTACAGGGTGGAATTCCCAGAATTCCAACCTGAAAAAAGAACTTCTAGATTATCTAGAAGCCCTTTTTGGGGTCGGCACATTTGACAGAAAAGCGGTGGCTCAGGTAGCCGGCAAATATTTGAAATATACCAGGGACACCTATAGGACGCAATTGCAATTTAACCCTAGATATGAGCGTCCTCTCGCAGTTTCAGAGAGTGAGTGGAGAGCACTCATCCATGATGGAAAAGAGAAAAGGGCAAAGAAAGAAGGAAAAATGCCAACCGGACCCGCAAGGTAAATTACAACTTTAATTCAATAGCTTTAATTTTCTTTATGTCTAAAATAAAAGTGTGCTACGTCATATCTGACTTCAATCTTTTGATGCTAGGTTGCCTGACACCTCAAAGGAAACCAAAGCTAGGATTGAGAAAAATGGCCATCACAAGCTCGGCCAGGGTGGCTACTTGAAATTAGCTGCAAGAATTGTAATTAAGTAGCTAAACATCTTATAATTAATTGTATCGCCTTCCAACTTTTTTGTAATCCTATCAGATATGATTAAAAATACACAATCATATATAATGTAGGGTGATGAATTTGGAACAATAACTACAGAGGAAGATAAAAATATTGCTTTCCGTTTTGGCTATCAAGCTGTAGTTGAACGTCGCAGAAGCTTGGGGCAGGTCCCAAGATCTACAATGCCTGATAAGGTAAAACATTAACCTTTCAATATTTTTGTTTTCGTCCATAAATTTAATGTCTAACAACTTTGTTTAAATCAGGGAGCAACACTACCGACGAGGTAAATAACCCAGTTTTAGAGCCAGATGTAGATGATCCTCTCGTGCAACCTGATCATTGTAGTGGGGACCAGGCCGACAATGTTGCTATTAGTGAGGGCCGTGACGGTAATTAATTTCCACTTATAATTTTTTCTAATTATACCTTGATGGTTGTCCTTATAACTTTTTTTGTTTAAATGACAGAGAATGTTTCCTTTGAGGATCTTACCACCAGAGAGGAAGACAGGGCAACAGTCCCAACGGCGACAACTGGTGCACCAGGTAAATAATCTCATTGCAATTTTTTTTATTAATATTACCGAACTAGTTCAATGATATTTAAAAACTGATAATTAAAATTTAATATTATCTGTTTTTGGAGGCGATGCCCCGTCACTGGATGAGACCAAACATCGTGACAATGCAACTAGGTCAGCGGCGACAACTGGTGCACCAGGTAAATAATCTCATTGCAATTTTTTTTATTAATATTACCGAACTAGTTCAATGATATTTAAAACTGACAATTAAAATTTAATATTATCTGTTTTTGTAGGCGATGCCCCGTCACTGGATGAGCCCAGACATCGTGAATACGCAACTAGGTCAGCAGTGCGGGTTTAAAGGCACGAAACAGGAGCAGAGCACGATGATATTGATGATGTAATTAGGAGCTTTAAAAATAGGAAGAAGAAAAAGAAATTTTGACAATGTAAAATATTGTATTATTATAAGACAAACGTTACCATACTTGGAACGTTTTTTTGCGTTATATAAAAAACTCATTTATCATACTATTTTTATGTCAAGCATTAATTGCAATGTTTCCTTGCGTACTTTTTGTTGAATTGTTTTTTTATTAGTTATTGATTTTTTTTTTATGCTCATGAAAGTAAAAAATGAAATATAGATTGGGTATTGGGGAATTGAGAGTGATGTGAGGGGGGGGGGGGGAGGGGCCATAAGAGCTTCCACCTTCACGTGGTTGGCCCCGTTTAGTAGAGAATAATTTATTGGAGCGATTTAATCTTCGAGCAAACCTCCCTCGATCCAGCGTAGCAACAAAAAATTCATTGTTGACTTAGTTGCTACTCTTTCAGATCGTGGGAGGCTTGTTCCAAGTTCATGCGACTCCAATAAATTGTTCTTGAAATGAAGAGGAGCTTATTCGGGTATGTTTTGACATTTTCAACATATGTTCTAACATTATCATAAGAATGCATCTTAGAGTAAAAAATACTACATCAATTACTTGTATTTATTGTATAGATAATGATGGATTTTGATTGACTTGGCAGTGCAGGCACAAATCCTCTTGCATCATGAGCAATACAACTTGTCAACCAGGGTCATGTCCAGGATATTTTTGCTTGTGCGCTTGACCAGGTTCGTAATGTCACATTTTGTAAGTTCCTTTACAGTTCATAATTCAATATTAAGCTTGTTCATGATTATTATCTAGGTTTTTGTATGTGTTTTTTCATCTATTTGATTGTAAGCAACTCTGCATGTTTCCTGTTGTTCACTATGATTTATCCCATTACCACTCCCAAGATGAATCCGACTTTATTGTTACATAGGTTACTTTATTGTTAATATGATTTCTCCATTTACGATTTCATAGGTTACAAGCTTGTGCACGATTATTATCTAGGTTTTGTGTATGTGTTTTTTCATCTATTTGATTGTAAGCAACTATGCATGTTTCCTGTTGTTCACTATGATTTCTCCCATTACCACTCCCAGGATGAATCCGACTTTACTGTTACATAGGTTACTTTATTGTTACTATGATTTCTCCATTTACGATTTCATAGGTTACATCATGTAAAGTTGTCAATCTCAGGTTGGTGATGAGCTTTAGTTCTCCAGATTTGGGGCTTTTCTGATATTTTCTCCCTCATGTCATTCCTGCATCACCTCGTTATTTGAGCATGCCAATTGTCTACCACTTGTACCAATTGGCACATGTCAATCTCTGAGTGGTGCCACATTTCACCTATTTTCAGTGAGAGTTTAGGGTTTCTCTAACATAGCTTCAGAAATCCGATTCAGTGCCTGTTTGAATATTGTCACATAATACTTATGGTTTGGATTGATGAGCATGTTCTGAATGGTTGGTTGATTCATAAGAACCACCCATAAATCTCCCTTCCTCTAACACACAGAAAATAAAAATTTCTTTGACAGGAGACAGAGTTTCAATACTTTGAAAACAAACTTCTATTCCCTTCACTAACTCAAAAAAAAACTATTACACTACTTCCTCACTGAGAGGGATTACAAAATTATGACTGCTACAAAACGCAGTGCATAAAACCAACTCACTGTCTGTTCAAAACAAACATACTCTGTCTCTAAGACACTCTGCTGTGTTTTTCCCTTTCGCACTGCTGTGCATACACACTTAAAAGTTACACTCAGTTTTTCACTTTTTACACACTGCTATGTAATAAAAAATTTACGTACTGTCTATAAAAAAAACTACCAAGCTTTTTCGACCTTTTTATTTTTATATGCCGGAACATATAAAACATATTATAATAAACCCTCTTTAAAAAAAAATAAAATTAAAACTAAATTCTATGGCCCACCTTTCATTTCGCATATGATATATATATAACATATGTATATATTAAACTATCAAAACATTAAAGAACCCTTTCCGTCGGACTTCAAAAGTCTAAATAGATTGACTTTCAAACCAAATTCGCGTTCCAAAATGGGATGCTGACGTCTGCCTAATTTTAACTCGAATTCTCAATCCAATGTGCCCTATAAAAAATTCGGGTCCGGTTTTCAGGTTTTCAGATTCCCTTCAATTTCATGCGATCCAATATTAATGCTCCACGTGTCCTCCTTTGAATTTCATAAATCACGGCAATTACGGTTATAATTTCTCCGTTAGTGGAATCATACACGTCAAGCCGTTGTGTTTAAATACAACTCGTATTAAATATGGTCATAAGCCGCCTACAAAAAATGCAGAATTTAAATGCTGAATTAAATTGATATACAACTTCCGTAAAAATGTTGTCAGCTGATCTGTTCTTCACTAATAGCTTAGTTAAAATCTAGCCAAATATTGTGGTTTAATAAGTGAGGGTGTAAAGGTAACTTTTTGTCGATAGTACTGGATTAAGATCATCTATTCATTTTTGTAGGGTCTTATGGTGTTTGGTTTTTTAGTTTTGGGTTGGGCTTATTGAGTCTATGATAGTTTTTGAGTGAAAAAATTGCTATCAGGTATTAAAAAATTTTGGTTCTTTTGTCAAAATTTATGAGCTTGTTAGGAAATACAAAACTGACAATGGTTGTATCTTAAATTTGTGGAAAATAATTTGAAATGAAACCTTTTTGTTTAGGTTGTTGCAGCAGGTGCAAAACCCATTCAAATTACTAGGGGCATTGACAAGAGAATAAAGGCCCTTGTTTCGGAACTCAAAATTTTGTCAAAGGAGGTAAACGCTTGCCTTTTGAGTAGGTTGGTTTTCCTTTTTGCTGATGGTTTGGTGTATCTAATTGAATTAGTTGCCTAAGGTATTTTTGGCTGCAAACTCCTTTTCATTTTTCATACAGTATTGGCCTTGTGGAATACATTTGATTGTGTGGTCTTGTTAGATCTACAACATTTGTAGTTGCTTAGTCTTATGGCCGAGGTGCACTTTTATTATGGAAATAGTTGATGCAATATTGTCATTTAATCCTTACTGCAGGGTAGCATGTTGAGAAGTTTTTTGTGAAATATTTGGTATTCAAAATGACACTTGATCCTATACAGCATCATGCACTTGACTTCAAAATTTATATTCAAAGTGTGCCAGACAATTCTTGCAAAATTTCAAATATTTAGGTTGTTTTAAACCATAAACCATTATCTTTTTCATGTATTGGATGCTGAAAATGTGAAAAGACTTTGGTATGAAACCAACTCGTGAATAATTTCCAGCACAACAACCACTTCCAAGACATGATTTAGAAGTAGAACAAATGTGCTTATGAAGCATAGAAAGATATCCTTGATGCATTGTCAATGTTTGGCTAGGGTTATTTTTGGAGAAAATAACTCCTTATTCCTATAATAGTGATCTTCAATACAAGTAAATGCCAGAGAAGAGAGATCATCGTGTGATGCAACAAAACTGAAATTGGACCCCCAAGGAGAGCTGGTGTGTCTACAATCGCTGTGTCAGCATTTTCCCTTGGTGTACCCAGTTCTTTTCCTCCAGCCTGAGTCTTAATTGACTTCTTCTTTCTTCGGGTTTATTTATCAAATTCGTAGAATTTGATAAATAAATACTATCCACAATGGTTGGACTTTAATTTATATTCCTGACTTTATATTATCTCGAAGCCTTATAACCAATGTTTAACTTTCAACACTTTGTATTTATACTCCACGCTTTTGAACAACAACTTGTAGTGAACTTTCTGGTTTATATTTCACCACACCACCTTTACAACAATCACCTGCACTTATGCTAATTATCCAATCGCTTAATTCAAACAATTTCATACTCCTACTTCACCTATATATATCAATAACTAACCAAACACCAGATCGCACCGCTATCCTCCGCACCTTTAGTTAACCTCCTGTAAGTTCGAACGTATAACATCATTCGATGGCCCTTCTCCAAATCAACCACTTGAACACGGCTTCCAACGCTTCGCTTAACGTGGCATATGTATGCAGCGTCTAAGCATACTTGTCGCAATACTTTCGCTATCAATGATCTTTGAACGCCAATAGAAATACCTCCGCAAAAGCTGTTGTATATAACCAGCTTTTGTGATTCCGCCGGTTTCGTAGGCTTGACTAATGTGTACCGTTCCGCTATCCTTTTGTTTGTTAACTCATGTCCAATCCTCAGGTCAGGTTCCGAAAGCACAACAATTTTGTCTCTTTATTAAGCGGGATTTTAATATGTGTATTATCAAAGAAAACCAACACAAATTTTATAAGAAAATTGTTCAAAAGTCGAGCCCGCCGGACTTCAAACGGCGATAAACCATAATTCAAACCAAATTCGCGTTCCAAAATAGCCTGCTGACGTCGGTCAATTTTGTGACGCGAATTTCTTATCAAATTCACCCTAATATTTTACGGGTCCGGATTTCCACTGCGTGAGCGGCCCAAACAAAGATCCGCTCCAATCAATTTTTGCCACGTGTCCTCAATAAAAACTTGCCCTGCTCCCGGCTGCGGGTGCATTCGATGGCGTTTAAGGTGATGGGACATGGATATGGCGATTTCATATCATTCGCATTAACATTTAACGCCGTTCAATTAAGTTTTCACATCAAATCTAGATTAATTAATTTTTAACACTGTTCAAGATCGGACCTCCACTCCTCTGAGCGATTCCGCACGCTCCAATTTGATCCGGCCTTCGGCTCTCATTATTAATGATCAGAGATTCATTATGACGACCGTCCTTTGATTTCATTGTAGACGGGTCGACATAAAAAATGGCGTTTAGCCATGGTTTTTCAGACAAGCCGGTTGTTGGATTACACTGTCTGGTAACTGCGATGATAAGGAGAAGTGGCCAGCGGAACTTCTGCCTAGACTTTGCTGCATATTTCCATTTCTCTCGGTTCTGTCTCTATCTGTCTTCCTCTGTTAATTGGAATTCTGCTTCTTCGTCTCTTATGCCCACTGCGATTGCACCCATGCCTCGCGTGCGTCATAGGATGCGTTGCCGTAGGGGGAGCACTAGAGGTCAATCCCGGCGCGCTCCCTCCAGCACCTCAACAGAGGCTAGTTCACCTTCTCCCACGACGCGCACTGCGCAATTTTCCTTTGATTGCACTCTCAACCGCTCGCGAATCACAGCTGTAGTCACTGTGGTCTTCCGCGAGGAGGCCCAAACGCAGGAAGAATGCACCCGTCCGGCGGGTCTGAGCGGGTTTTAATTTGTTTTTCTTGCTTAGCAGGCCCAGTTAATTGGGCTGCTTTTAGTTTATTTTACTGTGCTGGACCTTTAAGTAATATTTTTGAATTCTGTAAATTAAACGCTCAAGACTGGTTTCCCCGTATGAGGGCAGTCTTCTTAATTTTTTGATTTTTTGATGACAAATTTGCCATGAGTATGGCCAGGCAATGTTTTTGACTTCGGTGTACTTTTATTCGCAATGTTAATAGATTAACTTTACTTTGAATTCTCACATGATTAGCGTTTTTCTTGATCTGTTCAAGGATTTTGGGTACTTTAATTTGTACTTGGAACAATGGACGTCGGTACTCTATCTGTTGCTTTACTGTTCTACATACTACTATTTCACTTTCTTATAGATGCCTCGGGCATATTTGAATGCTTTCTCAGATTGTCTATAATCTCCATGTGGACCGTTACTGGATTTTATATCATGTCCCTGTATGTGACATGGGGTATTTTTCTATCATTGTCTGGGGTGGGACTTCCACTTTTCTGGATGGATATTTGGGTTCCAATCTTCAGATGGGAAAATGTAATGACTTCATGGACTGTTTTACTTCATATAATATATTCAAAATAGCATTTTTTCTCTTCTGAAAAAAAAATGATTAATGTTTATCATTCTGCCTTCAAAACTAGCGATGCGGGTCTATGTTGCTGGTTTATTGATATGGTCCGATGGTCTTTTTATATTTTGGACATATCACACTCCTCACATGATTAGCGTTTTTCTCTGTTCAAGGATTTTGGGTACTTTAATTTGTATTTGGAACAATGGACGTCGGTACTCTATCTGTTGCTTTACTATTCTACATACTATTATTTCACTTTCTTATAGATGCCTCGGGCATATTTGGATGCTTTCTCAGATTGTCGATAATCTCCATGTGGACCGTTACTGGGTTTTATATCATGTCGATGTATGTGACATGGGGTATTTTTCTATCATTGTCTGGGGTGGGACTTCCACTTTTCTGGATGGATATTTGGGTTCCAATCTTAAGATGTGAAAATGTAATGACTTCATGGACTGTTTTACTTCATACAATATATTGAAAACATCGTTTTTTCTCTTGTGAAAAAAAAAATGATTAATGTTTATCACTTTGCCTTCAAAACTAGAGATGCTGGTCTATGTTGCTGGTTTATTGATATGGTCCGATAGTCTTTTTATATTTTTGACATATAACACTCCTCACATGATTAGCGTTTTTCTCTGTTGCAGGATTTTGGGTACTTTAATTTGTATTTGGAACAATGGACGTCGGTACTCTATCTGTTGCTTTACTATTCTACATACTGCTATTTCACTTTCTTATAGATGCCTTAGGCATATTTGGATGCTTTCTCAGATTGTCGATAATCTCCATGTGGACCGTTACTGGGTTTTATATCAAGTCCCTGTATGTGACATGGGGTATTTTTCTATCACTGTCTGGGGTGGGACTTCCACTTTTCTGGATGTATATTTGGGTTCCAATCTTCAGATGTGAAAATGTAATGATTTCATGGATTGTTTTACTTCATATAATATATTCAAAACAACATTTTTTCTCTTGTGAAAAAAAAATGATTAATGTTTATCACTCTGCCTTCAAAACTAGTAACGTTTTTTCTCTTGTGAAAAAAAAAATGATTAATGTTTATCACTCTGCCTTCAAAACTAGCGATGCTGGTCTATGTTGCTGGTTTATTGATATGGTTTGATGGTCTTTTTATATTTTGGACATATCACACTCCTCACATGATTATGATTAGCGTTTTTCTCTGTTGCAGGGTTTTGGGTACTTTAATTTGTATTTGGAACAATGGACTTCGGTACTCTATCTGTTGCTTTACTATTCTACATACTGCTATTTCACTTTCATGGACTGTTTTACTTCATATACTGCTATTTCACTTTCATGGACTGTTTTACTTCACTGTTGTAGGGTCTTGGGTACTTTAATTTGTATTTGGAACAATGGACGTCGGTACTCTATCTGTTGCTTTACTATTCTACATACTGCTATTTCACTTTCATGGACTGTTTTACTTCACTGTTGTAGGGTTTTGGGTACTTTAATTTTTATTTGGAACAATGGACGTCGGTACTCTATCTGTTGCTTTACTATTCTACATACTGCTATTTCACTTTCATGGACTATTTTACTTCATATAATATCTTCACTTTCATGGACTGTTTTACTTCATATAATATCTTCACTTTCATGGACTGCTGCATTTACATAATATCTTCACTTTCATGGGACTGCTTTCATTTCACTATTGGGTGGTTTTTGTGTACTTTAATTTGTATTTGGAACAATGGACGCTTGCATTTATGTGTTGCTTTACTATTCTTTCACATCATGGCTTACTTTTCATGGACTCATGAGCCATATAACATTTCTCAAAACAGTTGCTCTTTTAAAATTTTAATTTTTTTTAAAAAAATTGAACCCTCCGTCGGTCTACCGACGCCTTGTAGACGTCGGAACTGCGACAACCCAGAAACGTCGGACGAGAGACAGTATGAAAACGTCGGAAGCGCGACGTGCTAAACGTCGGAACTGCGACAACCCAGAAACGTCGGAAGAGAGACAGTATGAAAACGTCGGAAGCGCGACGTTCCAAACGTCGAACCACATATCGTCAGAATTACGACATCTTCCAGACGTCGGAAGAGTGACATCCAAAACGTCGGACCACGTTTAGTCGGAATTGCGACAGTTTACAAGCGTCGGAAGAGCGACGCCAAAACGTCGGACCACGTTTAGTCGAAACTGCGACGGTTAATGAGCGTCGGAAGAACCACGTTTAAAACGTCGGAGCCGCGACGGTTTGTGAGACGTCGGAAGAGTGACGCCTGTTCGGAACGTCGGAATAAGTGTCGATAGTGCGACACTTTTTACTTGCGTCGGAACGGCGACGGCAGGAGAAACCATGGTTTGTCCGCCCTTGAACTGTCGCTCTTGCGACGAATATGTGTCGGAATAGCGACGAATTGGCCGTCGGAATTTCCGCCAAATTCTCTAGTGATATAAAAATAAATCGAAGATCAAATTTATATATTGAAGTTAGGAAAATATTTTAAAAATATTGGAAAATATAATAAATATCGAATAATATTTTATCAAAATTTAAATATTCAATACCTTTTATTTCGGAAAATCTGAATTTAAAATATTTTTTTAATCAAATATATCTTATAAATATGTTTTAATAAAATATAAAATCCTTAAATATGTTTTAATAAAATATGAATTGCTTAATAATTATAATGAATATTGAAGAAATCTTCTCAATAATGAACATGTTTGACATATATTATTATGTTAGATAAGCCATTATTTTTTGGGGCTTTGCTATGTGGACTTTCCTAATTTAATTTTTGGTTAAATTTCTTAATTTTCTAATTTAAGTTAAATTTATTTTCTCATCGTAATTTAATTTATCGTTAATAATTTATTTATTTATTTAAATTAATATTAAATTATTAGGTATTAATTTATACAAATCAACCATATATTGCGAAAATAATTTACTCGCAATAATTTTTCATCATTTATTTATATGTTAAATTTAGGGTTTTCAACCCAGAGAGATATAAGGAAAAATACAAAACTGAAACCTATAACTTAGCTCCCTCAAAATGAGTTTGTCAATGAAATTTAACTGCTAGAAAATCAACCTTTGGATGAACTCGGCCTAGAGAAATCAACCTCAAATATTCAATTAGCAATTTGACACCCTCCTTGCATGCCACTGCTACAAACTAGAGAAAACTAGATCCTCCAACTACTCAACCTCCTCCAAGTCAACTCAATCTCACTCTAGCAACTTGGCCTTGCAATCTCCTCCTACTTAGCCTCCTGGTTTCACCCCAATCCACTAGCACACCTCCTTTGCGCATGTAGTCCACTAAGCCAGTCACACTTAGAGAAAATCACTTTACTTTATCTTCATGATGACTCACTCACTTTAACCTGTCTCTTCACCTCTTTACTAGGCCTCCTTTAAAATCTTCATCATGTCCAATTCCCTAACTCTAATATCGCTTCTAGAATCATCTTGGAAATCAATGGCTAAGATTATTTCTATATCACTTAAATAATCAAATTATTTATTTTTAGAAAATTACTTAATAGTCCACAATGCACAATAATCAATTGACTCTAATTATTGCACTTAGACTTAGAAAATGAAAAAAAAATATAAATCCCTTACTTAACAAAGAAAACACCTAAAAAAACAAGTTATGTGTTAGACATACTAAAACAAAAAGCCTGCTTTTAGTGACTTCACCAATATCCACTTCTTGGCATCTTCACATTCCTCGCCATGGTCTCTTGTTGTCGTTATCTTCACATTACTCACCATGGTCTCTTGTTGTCATTATCAGCTGTAGCACTAGTGTAGTGTTTAACTCACAATAATTGAGTTAAAATCAGTTTAAATAGTTCTAACTATTTGATGAGCTAGTGGAAGATCAAGTGAATTAAAATAGATTTAATTCACCAGTAGTGATATACCAAGTAACTGATGATTCTATATTGATAATTGCATGCATGCTAATTCTGGTGGATACCTACTTGAGACAAAGTTTCAAGGCTAGTAAACCAACAGTTGTATTTTAGAAAAATTGCTCAGATGCAGTTATAAAACCATGGGAAGCCCATGATGAATTGTGCAATCAAGGAAGGTTGGATTTCCTATTTAATAGGGGTTTAATTCTAAAGGAATTTCATAAGCAGGGTAGGCTAATAATTCGCTATGTGTTTGTCCAATTTTTCCTAGACCAATGTGAAGCAATTGGTGGAGTGTACGAGGTTGTGGTGATCACAAATGCATTGTATTGTTTCATGATTCCTTGGTTGATTATACAATAAAGATGGAGGGGTTTTGAGTAGTTTCTTTCCCCAAGAATATCTGGTGTTTTGCATTGATTTACTTCTTTCTCTTACTTGCATGTGATTGAGCAATCATGTTTTATATTCCGCAAATATTGTAGAGGGATTCAGTATCTTGCTTTAGTACATTGCATGATTGGATTGAGTCCATTGATATAATTTCTACATGGTATTATAGTTGTGTTAGATATTTTCTACAATGAACTCCCCCTAGATTTAAAATTTCACCTCATGGAGTCTAAAACCAATATGGCCCACCCACGTGTATCCATCCCACATGACACACTCTTCCAGGGTGTTAAAAAACTATAACAAAGGGAACACATAACAAAGGGGTATGCATGCCTCCATGGGTCTTACATCAAGTACATAAAACATTTCAAGGACCACAACTAACAATTACAAACAATAAATGACATGTAGATTTGCTCTAATTACAATATGTGACTCATACTTTACCACAGTTATGAGTCTATTCTACAAACATAAACAAACTTTGACCACGCCATTCATATTTTGGAACACACCACTACTTTGGCTTTGTAATTTGAGTCTTTGGCATGCTGGTATTGGTATCCATGTTTTCCCTATCATCAATTAGAGTTGAGAATTCTAACAAAATGACATCATATTGAGGTCGAAAATCTCAATATTTGTACAAATTTCCAAGAATTATTCACCTTTACCCATACCAAACAAAAACAATACCAAATGAAAATATAAGCACAAGCAATAACCATGACAGTAATGTAATATCCATGAAGAACAACTAGCTTGCAAACGTTCAACACAGGGCCACGCCATTCACTACTGCGGACAGATCGCCCCAAACTTCATTTCACCAGAACACCGCCCACACTGTTGTTGTGGGCATATCTAAGATCATAAATTTCACGATGTTTTTTATCTGATCCCTATCATATCACTGACAACTGATCTCTCCATGTTTCTTCACGAACAAGCACCGACAACACCATTACACTGCTTGCTAGTTTACATTTCGACAAGAAACAATTCAATACCACTGCCTAGGCGCTCAGCCTCGAGGTGATCCAGGTGGATATTGGTGGCCACCTACCTATTCCACATGGGTCCCCACCATTGTCTCTTTCACTTTTTCAGTTTCCCTAATTATAGCACAATTTACTATTTTTAGCAATTTTTTGGGCCCTGAACTTTTGGAGTCGTTTTGAGGCCGTAAATGACATTTTTTGGGAAAATCGGGAGCATCATGGGTCCATAAATTGATGTTGCTCATTCAAAACTTGTATTCCTCGGATAGATATTTCTAATGAGGCATTGAGCATGAAAAACAGAGATCGTATGCCAAAGTTACGTCCCTGGAAATTTGATGTACCAATTTACCCAAACGGGGCCCATAGTTTTGGCGCCGCATCTCCTAGGGTTGGGTTCTTGGATGTTTAGGGTTTTCCATTATTTCTCAATAATAAGTAGGCCCTCAAGCCTCATTGTAAAACATTTTAGAGGCCAGTAGCCACTACATCTCTTCTCAGAGATAAGCTACCAGTGCCTTAACCAGTTTATTTCCATTATGTCTGTAAACAAATTTCAGTTCTTTGATATTAATGAAATGAAGTGTTATTTACACTGCATATTTGTATTTATGGTTATATGTGTATTCTGTTGTGTTCCAACATAAATCTGAATCAGTGGTATCAGAGCAGTCTACTCTTTGTGGATCCTTCTTTGCATGTCCCCAACGAGGTCAGGTATAAAGAGTTAGGGCTCGATCTGGTTGAACCTTTGCAAGATCAACCTCGTGAATCCCGACGACCGCCCATGCGTGACAAAAATAAATATGAGGGAGCAGAAAATCCTATCAAAATATTGATCAAGGATGCCCTCGAAAAAAAAAGGAATGTGATGATGGATAACTTTGCCTAGATCCTTCAACAATTGCCCACCGACGACGCATCTGCATCCAGAAGCCACTCTGGAGGCACGACTCCCTTTAAGGTACAAGTAAACTTTGGCATTCCCATATTTGAGGGCCAAATAGATGTAGACGCTGTAGATATATGGTTGAATGTATTATAAGTATATTTCTTGTTTCATGACTTTTCCGACTGGGAGAAAGTTATTTTTGCACTCCTCAAAGCTACCCCACATGTCAAGGACTGGTGGGAAACCTACTCTGAGAAAAAGGACGAGACAGAACCCTCTCTGTTCTTGACCGTACACACTTGGAATTCTTTCTGAGACAACATCAAGGAACAATACTATCCCATGGGGAGCTATGACGACAAATACATACAATAGACTACGCAGCGACAGCAAAGGGATCTAGATGTGCATGAGCTGACGAATCTGTTCCATACCTTGTGCACAAAGTTGGGTATCAAATATTCAGAGAAAAATTTGGTGCTAAATTATGGTAGTTGTTTGCACAGATACATTTAGGAGGAAATGGAGTTCCTCGACATCTCCTCGGTAGGTACGGCACACCGATATGCTGCCAAGATTGAGCAGAAATTCAAACAGAAGAAGTGAGACTTTGGATCTGCGAATCAAAAGCAAGGGAAAGGTGCCCCCAAATAGTAGAACAAAGGACAAAGCCAAGGCATGGTAGCCCAAGACAACCTTCTAAAGCCAAAATCAAAGAACAACACCGCGAAGCCAAAGAAGGACACGCGAAAGTGGTGTGAGTTCCATAAGAGCTCCACCCACAGCACGAGTGTCGGGCCAAGCAGTCGCTGGTGGCTGAGATCAGGACTTCTGAATCAGATGCATGCTCTAAGTCTAAATCAAAACCTGACAAGGGTAATGAAAAATGGAAGCAAATTATTGATGCAGAGCCCAATGCCACCGTTGCCACTGTGAAGATCCAGAAAGAGGAACCGAAAGATCCAAAGGAGGAGGAGCGTCTCTTCCACTCCCAGATGTGGATAAAGGGTTCCCTACTACAATTCATTGTCGATAGTGGGAGCCAAAAGAACCTGATTTCGGTAGAGGTCATGTAGCATTTGCGCTTGCCAACCACAGCACACCCACAACCATACACCATCGGGTGGCTTCACCAAGTACAGGATCTCTGCGTAAGCTAGTAGTGCAGCCCACAGATGAGGATTATGTGACATTTCTCCTCTTGATGTTTGTGATGTATTATTAGGCCAACCATACCTGTGGAAGTGATATGTTGTGTATGAGTCATGGTCTCGCGATGTTATTGTTACTTTGGGAAATTAGTTGTACAGGATACCAGAGGTACCACCGCCTGCCGCTATCTCTTTGGTTACTGCAAAGCAATGCAGTAAGCTCATCTCCAAAACTGAGAAATTTTTTTTCCTAATGATACGCCCCCAGGGCAAGAAGAAGACAGTGGCCACGACCTCCAGACAGGGATCCTCTGCTAGAAAACATTAAATGGATAATTTTATGGAGGAGTACGGGGACATCTCCACCTCATGCACTGGGGTGCCTCTGCACTGTCAGGTCAATCACCCCATTGATCTAACCCCAAGTGCATCGCTACCCAATGGAGTGATATATCGACGCTCTGTTTTGGATAATGATGAAATCAAGAGGCAGATTCCGTAGTTGTTGCAAAAAGGTCACATCCAACCGAGTTCATCGCCCTGTGGGAGCCCGATCGTGTTGGTACAGAAGAAGGATGGGACTTGGAGACTCTGTATTTATTATCGGGTGCTGAACAAGATCATTCTCCAGAATAGGTACCTGATCCCACGGATTGATGACCTTCTAGACCAACTCAAAGGGGTGAAATATTTCAACAAGATCGACTTGAAGTCTAGGTATCACCAGGTACCAATCGAAGCCTCCAATGTGTGGAAGACTATCTTCAAATCCAAGTGATCCAGGTGGATATCGGTGACAACCCACCTATTCCATTTGGACCCGCACCATCAATTCTTGCAGTTTTTCACTTTCAGCACAAGTTACTATTTTTAGCAGGTTTTCGGTTCCTACACTATCGGAGCCGTTTTGGGCCCCTAATGATCCAGGTGGATATTGGTGGCCACCCACCTATTCCATTTGAACCCACACTATTAGTTCTTTAAATTGTTCAGTTTCAGCACAACTTACTATTTTTAGCAGTTTTTCGGGTCCTGAACATTCGAATCTGTTGCAAGGCCCTAAAAGACTTTTTTTGGGCAAATGTTCTAATATTGAGCCAGAACCAGACAAGGGAGATGAAAAAGGGAAGTAGACCATTGATATAGACCCCAGTGCCATTGTTGCCACCACCAAGCTCCAGAGGGAGGATCTCGATGATCTAGAGGAGGGGGGCACCTCTTCCATTTGTAGATGTGGGTGAAGGGTTCTCCACTGCAATTCCTTGTCAATAGTGGAAGCCAAAAGAACCTCATTTCAGCAGAGGTCATGAAGTGGCTCGGCCTACCGACCATAACACACCTGCAGCCATATACCATCAGGTGGCTTCACCCAGGGACAGATCTCCGTGTCTGCCAACAGTGCCACCTTCCATACAACATCAAGCCATTCACGGATGAGGTATTGTGTGATGTTTCTCCTCTTGATGTAGCTGATGTATTATTTGGCCAACCATACTTGTGGAGGTGACATGTTATGTATGAGTCTAGGCCTCATTCTGTTGTTATTACTTTGGGAAATAAATTGTACAGGATACCGGAGGTAGTACTGCCTCCTGCCATCTCCTTGACTATTGCAAAACAACGTAGTAAGATTGTTTCCCAAACCAGAATTTTATTTTCCTTACAACTCGCTCATAGGGAAAGAATAAGATTGTGGCCACAACCTCAAAATAGGGCTCCCCTACACGGCTGCAGCAAATGGAAAAAGTCGTGGAGGAATACGGGGACACTTTCTCCTCACCCACAGAGGTTCCTCTACACTGTCAGGACAAGCACTCCATCGATCTGACCCTCGGAATTCCACCGCTTGATATTTCCATACCTCATGCAATTACAAAAACAGAATCCACACATGTATTGTATGAAGAAACCAAATTTATTGAACGCATCCAGCACGTCCATGACATCCTGGACAACTCCAATACCAAGTTAAGTAGAATTTTCCCCTCATGGAGGAACTTAACGCTATGGGGACCATTTCTTCCTAAGGAGGGAGGAATGATCCAGGTTGATATCGGTGGCCACCCACCTATTCCATTTGGACCCGCACCATCAATTCTTGTAGTTTTTCTTTCTTGCACAACTTACTATTTTTAGCAAGTTTTCAAGTCTTGCACTCCCGGAGCCATTTTGAAGCCCTAATGATCCAAATGGATATTGGTGGCCACCCACCTATTCCATTTGAACCCCAACTATAAGTTATTTCAATTGTTCAGTTTCAGCACAACTTACTATTTTTAACAATTTTTCGGGTCCTGAACTTCCGGAGCCGTTTTGAGGCCCTAAACGATGTTTTTTGGGCATCGCTTTTCCGAAAAATATGAATCTCATTCAAAATTTACATTCATAGTCAGTATTTGTAGTCTTCGGATAGATCATTCTAATGATGTATCATGTGTGTCAAACGGAGATAGTATGCCAAAGTTACGACCCCGGGAAATTGATGTACCAATTTACCTCGACGGGGCCCATATTCTGGTGTTTCATCTCCTAGGGTTAGGTTTTTGGATGTTTATGGTTTTTCATTGTTTCTCAATAATATATAGGCCTTCTAGCCTCATTGTAACACAGAGTTTAGAGGCTTGTAGCTACCACGTCTCTTCTCAGAGATAAGCTACTAGCACCCTAACTAGTTTATTTCCATTCTATATGTAAGCAAATTTCAGTTCTTTGATATTAATGAAATGAAGTGTTATTTCCGCTAAATATCTGTATTTATGGTTATATATTTATTCTATTGCGTTCCTGCATAAATCTAGATCACCAAGGAGGGCCTTTTCGAATGGTTGGTCATGCCTTTCAGGCTAACGAATGCTCCTGCAACCTTAAAGAGGTTGATGGACGATATCTTGCAGCCATTCACAAACTCATCTTTAGTGGTGTACTTGGACGACATTATGATCTTCAACTAGACTTGGGAAGAGCACCTCCACAACATCCGACAGGTCCTCCAAACACTGCAGCAACACAAGTTGTGTGCCAATTTGGAGAAGTCTACTTTTGGAATGATCCAGGTTCAGTATCTTGGATACATTATTGATGAAAGGGGGGTGCATGTGGATCCAACCAAGATCCAAGTCATTCGGGATTGGTCAACCCCAACCACTCTAACAGAGCTTCACATCTTTCTGGGTCTTTCTAATTTCTACCGCAGGTTCATGTTGGGATTCTCTCATATCACTTGTCCCTTGAGTCAAGTCACCAAGGGAGGAGAGAAAGAAAAATTCTTTTGGTCAGAATCTCAACAGAAGGGGTTCATAGAATTGAAACATCGCCTCTGCTCTTCTCCAATGCTCCCATTACCAAATTTGCAACAACCATTTGAGATGGAGACAGATGCCTTTGACTATGCTATTGGAGTAGTTCTTACTCAATAGGGGCATCTAGTGGCATATCACAGTGAGACATTGTCTAACACAGTCCGCAAGTATCCCACTTATGACAAAGAAATTTATTCCATTGTGCAGGCTTGTCAACAATGGAAGCATTACATTTTTGGGAATGAAAAAATCATCCACACAAACCACCGACCCTTGCAGTTCATATAGACACAAGGGAAGTTGTAGAACTATCGCTATCAGAAGTGGTCCACATTTCTGTAACAGCTTCATTTGAACATCAGGTACAAGAATGGAAGCACCAATAATGTTACAGACTGCCTCAGCCGACCACCGATCGTGGCGCTAACTACCGTTCTCAACTCTTATGGGCAAGAGACTTCTAATTGGTCGCTTCTTCTACAAGAGTGATCCAGAATTCAGACACACATACAAGACACTCTTGGAGGGTATGCAAATTCCAAATTTTCACCTCAAAGAGGCACTTCCATGTCACCTAGGACACCTTTGTGTTCCTTCAAACGATTGTTCCAAGACGATTTGAGAAGCACCCTACAGTTGAGTCATTGGGTATTTCAGGGTCAATAAAACAATGGCAATATTGAAGAAGTTTTTATATTGGTCGAACCTTAGACAAGATGTCGGGAAGTACATTACATCGTGCACTGCTTGCGCCATTTCCAAACCGACCATCAAGAAGTAGGGCCTCTATACTCCACTACGTACCCCTAGTCGACCTTGGGAATCCATCTCCATATATTACATGTCGGGCCTTCCTTCTACTAAGCATGGAAATGATTGTGTTTTCGTGGTCGTCGATAGATTCTCGAAGATGGCCATTATGGCAGTATACAAGAAGAATATCACTGCAGAAGCCATTGCTAAACTCTTCTTTGAATGAGTGTGGGTGCACTTTGGGATCCCACAGTCTATCATCTGAGATCGGGACATCAAGTTCCTCAACACATTTTGGTCCAGCCTCTGGTCAATGCTGGACACCAAGCTCACCAAGTCCACAGCTTTCCATCCTCAAACTGATGGCCAGACAAAGGTCGCCAAAGGGATGATTGTACACATTCTTCCAATGTACAATTCAAATCATCCACGCACATGGGATGAGAGCCTCCCCTATGTACAAAAAATTTATAACCAGGCTCTCCACAGCTCAACCCATTATAGCCCCTTTTAGTTGGGTTTGGGATTCCAGCCACTATCTCCCATTGATGTAGCCATGCCATTTGCAGCTACTTAGGCCGATTCGGCTCGTGTCCAGTCTGAAGATGACAAAGAAAACAGCTTCATCAAGCGCATTCAACACATCCGCCAATAGGTTCATGACATATTGGACAGAGCCAATGCTAAGTACAAGCAATGACATGATCAACATCGGGTGCCACACAACTTCTAGGTGGGTGAAAAAATGTGGCTACATTTGCAGAAGGAACACCTCATTGGACCCCATCGCAAGCTTCGACCGCTCCAATATGGGTCGTACACCATCATCAAGGTTGTAGGGAACAATGCCTTTGAGCTCAATATTCCACCATTCCTTGGTCTACACCTAGTATTCAATGTGGACTGCCTTCGGCCCTACTTCCCACCTCTACTTGACACCTCCGACATTGCAAAAAAACTCACACCAAAAAATTTAAACCCAGACTGCAGATCAAGAACACTCACCAACAGAAAATCCAACTATATTTGTTTGTCAAAGTTGGCAAACTCCTGCACCAAGGCAAGTGGTTCACCAGGGACCAAGTTCAGCAGAAGTTTCCTCATCTCATGGAGGAACTCAACGCAATGGGGACCATTGCTTCCTAAGGGGGAGAGGAATGATCCAGGTGGATTTTGGTGGCCACCCACCTATTCAACTTGGGGACCCACCATTATCTCTTTCACTTTTTTAGTTTCCATAATTATAGCACAGTTTACTATTTTTAGCAGTTTTTCGGGTCCTGAACTTTCGAAGCCTTTTTGAGGCCCTAAACAACATTTTTTGGGAAACACGAGAGCAACATGGGTGTGGACATTGATGTTTCTCACTCAAAAGTTGTAGTCCTCAGATATATTTTTCTAACGAGGCATTGAGCACGTCAAACGGAGATTGTATGCGAAATTTATGTCCCCGGGAAATTGATGTACCAATTTACCCAAACGGGGCCCATAGTTTTGGTGCTTCATCTCCTAGGGTTATGTTTTTGGATTTTTATGGTTTTCCATTGTTTCTCGATAATAAATAGGCCCTCTAACCTCATTGTAACATAGTTCAAAGGCCGGTAGCCACCACATCTCTTCTCAAAGATAAGCTACCAACGCCCTAACTAGTTTATTTCCATTATGTCTGTAAACAAACTTCAGTTCTTTGATATTAATGAAATGATGTGTTATTTCTTATGCATCTTTGTATTTATGGTTATATGTTTATTTTGTTGCGTTCCTTCATAAACCCGGGTAAATCTTGCATAGGCGCTCAGCCTCGAGGAGATACAAACTAGCCACCAAGGTTCAACTCAGCCACCAAGGCTCTCAATCTAGCCACCAAGGCTCAACTCAACCATGAAGGCTCTCCAACCAACCAGGGCCACAAATCTGCCACTAAAACACACCAGCCACCGAGGGCCACTAGCCATTAAGGCTCACCATCTCTTCTCCAGAGCATGCAGCAATGCACAAGTCGGATCTCCAGTAACGTCACCACAGTAACGTAGATCACACAACAAATATCCACGCTCACTACACCATATTTATCTCTCCATCGTCGTCGATTGGCATCTAGTACCAACACACGAGGCTTCCAACCATGGCTACTCATGCTGGTTGTTAGGTTGCAACAACGAAGAACTACTTCCAAGCTAATATCCTCTGCTACCAGTTCAAATTTTCAAAATTTCCAAGGAAATTTTCATCTGAATGTGGTGGATGTAGCATTTTCATGCTATTCGTAACTTCAAATTAATCGGCACATTCAATTAGAACATTAACAATTATTTATGTAAATGTGGCACTGAAAGACTCAATATGGAGCCCACACCTAAATTTTTTTCACATAGTAAATGCCATCATTGATCCATTACTAAAAGCTTCATTATCTTCCATGAAAGATTCATTACCTAGTAACCTCTTAATTCGGAAAAAGACTCTTCCCTTACGATCGAATCAGAACTGCCAGATTCGACCACAAGCAATGGAATGACATCATTGAATAGATCGAAGGTCTTAGGGTCAGGTTGCAGGAGTGACACCACCATGGTCGAATTGAAAAACCTCGGCCTTCAACATAGCATGTGATCTCGGCCTTCAATACACCTCTACCTTCAAGCAATCTCAAACTTATTGAAAAGATCTCGGCCACATCTGAACTTTCCCAGCAGCTAAAAGCCCTCCTCGACCGTATTCCTCAGCTCCACTCCACTTAACAGGCGACATCATGTAAATCATTCGATTTTCCGCATTCAGGGCCAAATATTTCACCATTGAAAGTGAAACCATGCCCCTCTCAAAAAGATCTGCAAGTCGTCCCGGAGTTGCAACAAGAATATCAACACCCCTCTCCAACTCTAGAAGTTGTGCAGTAATAAGGGCCCCTCCATAAGCAACCACTACCTTGATGCCAGTTTAATATTCAAAATTTCTAGTATCTTCATGTATCTGGCAAGACAATTCTCTTGCTAGTGACAGAATAAAAGGCAAAGGAAAAGTATTCTACCCCGCATGGGGGTGCGGTGGCAGGTTGCTCCTTAGTATGTCAGCTATAATAGGAAAACAGAATGCAACCATCTTACCAGACATGATCTCGGTGCATGCCATTAAATCTTGGCCAGCTAATGAAATAGGTATCGCATATTTCTACACGGGAGTCAGCTTAACCAACTTTCTCCTCTTGATATTCACATTCACGGCCTCTCCTAAATCAATTTCAGCAAAAGTATTTATAGGAGGAGGTACATTAACTCCACTTGTCTCCACAGGAATGTCTTCGTATGCATCAAAATTTATACCCGTATTCTCCTGATCAAAGAGGTCATTAGCTTTCAAGTCATTTGTGAAAGGGTTTACTTCATGGTCATGAGAGCCACCAGAGGGAAAGGTAGAGGTAGCATTACCCCACCCGCACCCCGCCCATTCTGCGAGTTGTATGTCTCGCCGCATATGTGCAACCGTGAATTGCAGTCGTCCAATGTTTTTTTGCTACTCCCTCTAGTGCCTTTTGCACCCACTAATCCATCTTCTAGAGTGTTGACATTGCATAGCCTCGGGAGGGCGAACACCAATATTGGGTTAATGGGGATCTCCAAATTATTATTGGTCCCTAATAATTTGCAGAGCCAGGATGATGCACCGCTAGCCACTGTTGCAAGGGCGCTACAACACGACAGAGCTATGGCAACAATGCTACTGCATGTAAGAAAGTCGTAGCTAACCTAGACAATCTCTGTCGCTGCAACAAATCCCCAATTAGTTTTGACATTGGATCCTACCCAGCACAAACATCAAAATCTAGGCTGTTGACCCCGTCATGGAAGAAGCCACGAAATGTCCACTCCAGATTAGGCAGCGAAATAGGTAAGCATGGCCAAGCTCGTTGACAGAGATCTGTTGTCACCACTACAATTAAAATATGATGGACAAACAAAAAAAATCTCTAAATTATTTTTATTTCCCTTGGCCCAGGAGGGGTCAAGGCTTAGGCCCATACGGACTTTGATACCATGCTAAATTTCCATAAGGAAATATATCTCTACATTAATCAAATAATGTTACAAATAAATATATGAAGTGTTGTCGGGAAATTATCTTGGACACACAATCACTTGGTTGAGAGAATCTCTCAACCACACACCAATCTAGGAAACATAATAGGAACACATACTCCTCTAGATAGAAAGAATCACAACGGAGACAAGTAAGAATTAAATTTTCCAACACACATCTCCTTTGGATTTTATACTTTTATCCCTTCTCCCGACATCGCATGGGAATGAATGAGGAGCTACAATGTCTCTGTGAATGGTGGCACTAACAATGTCCATGTTCGATACTGAGACTTTATTGCAACAAGGACATTTCAAACTGTCACCCTAAACTCTATCCAAATGGATTTAGATCAAACCAATATATCAACAATGATTGAATGCAATGAATTTACTGATGTTGAGATCCTTGCGTCTACAGTTGAGTGGATATCAGACCTGTGACACGCAGTAAACAAAATCAATTCCTTTGTATTATAGAGCTTCACTAGTACATAAAATTCCTTTTGGGCTAAAAAAATGACAGGAAGCCATGAAACCTGCAGAGAGATATTTATTCAACTCAATGACAGTTTAGGTGATAACAACGATATGTCTATGGAGCACAATGATTTGGCTATATTGCAAACATGAAGATATATTGTTTCAATTATTATGCTAGGAATCTAGAAGCTTATTAAAAAATTTAAAATATTTGATAAATACTTTTTGGTTAACCATTTATTTTAAATATTACCAATTAAAACAAATAGCTATAATCAACATTTAACACATCAAATTTCAAATACAACAATCATTTTAACTTGCAAATTTATTTTAAATATGTCAAATAAAAACAATGCTCCATGATCGTTGTTTTATTTTTCACAATTAGTTAGTCTATTTTTTTGTTATTGTAAACTTTGAATATCATGCTTTACGTATTACTTCATAACAAGAATCCTCAATTAGTCTATTTTAAATATTTCAAATAAAATCAAAATAATTTATTATCGTCATTTTACTCATAAAATCTTGATACCTCCAACTTAGTTTAATTTAGTAGATTGGTGTGATGTGTTTTAAAATAAACCTTCTAAAATTTGCAATCTTTATCAAAACCAAATATTATGAATGGTATAAATTTAAATGTCACAATTAAAAAAAAAAAAATTACAAACTTTTTTTCATTTTCAAAACTTTACAAACTTTTTTTCATTTTCTAAACTTTACTCCTGTAGGCTAAATCAGAGATATTAAATATGAAAAAATTCATATAGTTTACGTATTATGATCGCTGACATGTTTCGACCTCCTGTACCTGTACCTGAAAGGATCCAAACCAAGCAGTCAGATTTATAATCAAATGTGTAGAAGGCCATGGGGAAACCTACCATTAGCTGGGCATTTATCTGGATGAGATGTGCCATCTTCACAATAGCATAAAAACATGGTCGGTTTGTATATGTTATAACCACAAATCCCACTATTATTGTAACAAACGGCACACCTTTGTTGTCTTTTGGGGTTGACATTCCGTGTAACCTCAAATCCCTGCGCTAGTAACGTCTTATAATTAATCAGCTGCTGAGAGATATTTTGACTCACTGGTTGTTGAAATACATTACAGAAAGGTGGTCCCTCTAAATTTAAACGGGGGCTCAAATTGTCCTACCAAATTAGGAAGAAGAAAAAGAACACGTATTCTCATGCTTTGCTCTCCTCTCGTTGGGAGATAGAAATGGGTGAGTAATTTTTTCAACATAATAAAGGAGGAGAATACAAGAAAATGTAAGAAGTATGGTTCTGCAAATATATAAAGAAATGAAAGAGATTGAATTGGACAAAGTGGCCGGCTTCACGAATTCCACGCGCCCTCTCGCTTCCGGTCCATTGAAATTTGTCCACCCATTGGGTGGGTGGAGACACTGAACCTCTTCCCAAACTTATGACCATTCATTTTTGAGATATTACCTGAATATTGATATTTTGAAATGAGGTTTTAACAGCAAGTGGGATAACCTTTCGTTTGCTTGTATCTTCGTACACCACGGTGCTTGTATTTTCCTACACCATTTGTGTGTATGGTGACCCTTTTAGAGATTTGAACACATGTGGGCTATATTGTAAATACATTTTAAATCGAAGTTGGTGATGGACTTCCTAAAAGCATGTCACTATGGTCATTTACGATTTTGGAATGGATTTTTTTTTTTTTTTTGTCATTTTGAATTTTTTACACATTTCTCTTTTATTCTAAAATGAAGGAAGTTGTTTGGCCCTTGATTGGGGTGTTATGTGGAGGATTCGGCCTCCCATCAGCATTAATGATAGGCACATTGGGGATGATACCCACCACCCTTCGCATGAGTGGAAAGGGTAGCAGGCGATACCTCTGCATGCAAGCACAGGCAAGGTGGCGGAAAGTTTGCTCGCACATGTGCATTAAAACGATGAGGAGACAAGCGTAGGGGTTTCATTGCGAAGGCAAGTTTGGATGCAGGTGGGATTGTGGGACTGGAGACCCCAACCCACGACCTCCTCTACAATTCCCGTGTATCTATGTCGCTCTAACCTCTCTATACACATCATGGTTATCTGTTTGAAGTTTTTTTGGGATGGTAACGATCCACACAAGAGCAGAAGGGCCTGGTACAAACCCCTGTGGGTTAGAGGAGGGTGGAATAAAGTTTTTGTTGTTAGGGGGAAGGAGAAAATTTCAATGGGTTTTGATGTCTGATTTATGGTAGGTTTGATGGGTGGGCACTGCATGCAGCAGTACTGGAGTCTGGTGGGTAAGGGATGCCTCCAAGCTAGACCTCGGGGGTGTAAGAAAATCCTATCCATGATAAGGACAAGAGAGCAGTCCAGAGAGGAGGGGAAACTGATAAATCCACAATTCAACTTCCATTTGGTTCCTAGTGACTTTGAGCATAGGGAGAGAAGGGGATTTAATTCTTAGAAGTCTCATGCTCAATCCCTAGACACTTCCTTTATTACCCCTGAGGCCAAGAAGGACAAAGAAGCTAGGAGTAAGTGCAGGGGGGCTAGGGAGTATAGGCATCTATGGGTGGGAGAGGAAGAGCATGGGTTGGGTTCGTGGGGTCTTGGTAAGGTCAACTCGAGTCAGAGTCACACGATGACAAAGATGGGACAATTCTGATATGTTATCACTCATGTTTGGTCCAATGATTGTTTAAACCATAAGGAATTACGCCTCCGCATGATTCGTTGGATAGGTTTCCTGACACAGAACGGTGGAATGGCTCGTGGGTTAGCTCGCTCCAAGAGTCCTACTCCTCGTGGGAGTTCGAAAATCCCTGGTGTTCGTGGCCGTGGAAAAAGAGACAAGGGGAAGGCAATTGATACCCAACCCAACTCCCCCCGGAGCAAGCCTAGAGGGCACATGCCAGTCATCGAAGTAATTCAAGAGGCAGCAATGACGTACCATGAAAATACCTTAGAAGAGATCGAGCAGCTTATAGAAAAGTGGGAGGTTGACATTAACAAACAGGCGGAGACAGAGATGGAGATGGCCACTAAGGAGTAGAAATATTTAATTCCAGATCTGGGCCAAACCAGAGGGAGGCTCACTCAATTTAGACAGACCATGTTTATGTATTGGTCTATGAAAAGCATTCTTGAAAAATCTCTTGAACATATTTCCATGAGTTTGGTGGCTCTCGCACAGGACTTTCCGGACTACAGGATGGAGTTTGTTAAGCTCAAGTTTCAGTTAAGGAAGTAGGATGATCAGTTGGACCACATTGAGCATCATATCCCCTGCATTGCCAAGCCAATGGAGCAAGCTGACACCTCAATTAAAGACCTAGCATCAGTGGAGTTAGCCTCAATCCCACATGAGGCTTAGTAATTTCTGAATGGATAACTATGTTCTTTTTTTATTATTAGTTACATGCAAATAGCTTTTAAATTTCAAATGTTCAGTAGATATGATAGGCATGATGGTAAATAATTTGTAAGGGTGAATATTCAGCCATGTTTGTTTGGTTCAACAGACTTAAGACTCTATATTTTTGGATGACATACCACGCCATCACATGGCCAACAGATCCGGTTTACCGTCATGGGTAGGTTGAGACCACCAAACTGTTATATCTAGCTATATCATGTTTTAGAAAATGAATGAGAATATAATACTAGAAAGCTTTTAAAAAAATTAATAAAGAAAGTTGTTTCTTTAAAATAAAAAATAAAAATAAAAATTTAAAATATAAAAGTAAAAAATAAAAAATAAACTAAAAATAATAAAAAGTATATATAAAATTCTATTTAAATTAATATAAAAAAATAAATTAAAGATCAAATTTATATATTGAAGTTAGAAAATATTTTAAAAATATTGACAATATAATAAATATCGAATAATATTTTATCAAAATTTAAGTATTCAATACCTTTTATTTCGAAAATCAATTTAAAATATTTTTAATAAAATATATATTATAAATATGTTTTAATAAAAATATAAAATCCTTTAAATATGTTTTAATAAAATATAACCTTAATTATAATGAATATTGAAGAAATCTTCAATAATGAACATGTTTTGATATATATTATTATGTTAGATAAGCCATTATTTTTTTGGGGCTTGCTATGTGGACTTTCCTAATTATATTTTTGGTTAAATTTCTTAATTTTCTAATTTAAGTTAAATTTATTTTCTCATCGTAATTTAATTTATCGTTAATAATTTATTTATTTATTTAAATAAATATTAAATTATTAGGTATTAATTTATACAAATCAACCATATATTGCGAAAATAATTTACTCGCAATAATTTTTCATCATTTATTTATATGTTAAATTTAGGGTTTTCAACCCATAGAGATATAAGGAGAAATACAAAACTGAAACCTATAACTTAGCTCCCTCAAAATGAGTTTGTCAAAGAAATTTAGCCGCTAGAAAATCAACCTTTGGATGAACTCGGCCTAGAGAAATCAACCTCAAATACTCAATTAGCAATTTGACACCCTCCCTGCATGCCACTACTACAAACTAGGGAAAACTAGATCCTCCAACTACTCAACCTCCTCCAAGTCAACTCGATCTCACTCTAGCAACTTGGCCTTGCAATCTCCTCCTACTTAGCCTCCTGGTTTCACCCCAATCCACAAGCACTCCTCCTCTGCGCATGTAGTCCACTAAGCCACTCACACTTAGAGAAAATCACTTTACTTTATCTTCATGATGACTCACTCACTTTAACCTGTCTCTTCACCTCTTTACTAGGCCTCCTTTAAAATCTTCATCAAGTCCAATTCCCTAACTCTAATAATATCTAACACAGCTATAATACCATGTAGAAATTATATCAATGGACTCAATCCGATCATGCAATGTACTAAAGCAAGATACTAAATCCTTCTACAATATTTGCGGAATACAAAACACGATTGATCAATCACATGCAAGTAAGAGAAAGAAGTAAATCAATGCAAAACACCAGATATTCTTGGGGAAAGAAACTACTCAAAACCCCTCCATCTTGATTGTATAATCAACCAAGAAATCATGAAAAAATACAATGCATTTGTGATCACCACAACCTCGTACACTCTACCAATTGCTTCACATTGGTCTAGGAAAAATTGGACAAACATATAGCGAATTATTAGCCTACCCTGCTTATGCAATTCCTAGAGAATTAAACCCCTATTAAATAGGAAATCCAACCTTCCTTGATTGCACCATTCATCATGGGCTTCCCATGGTTTTATAACTGCATCTAGGAAATTTTTCTAAAATACAATTGCTGGTTTACTAGCCTTGAACCTTTGTCTCAAGTAGGTATCCACCAGAATTAGCATGCATGCAGTTATCAATAGAGAATCATCAGTTACTTGGTAGATCACTACTGGTGAATTAAATCTATTTTAATTCACTTGATCTTCCACTAGCTCATCAAATAGTTAGAACTAGTTAAACTGATTTTAACTCAATTATTGTGAGTTAATTTATCCCACCCACACTACACTAGTGCTACAACTGATAATGACAACAAGAGACCATGGTGAGTAATGTGAAGATAACGAAAACAAGAGACCATGGCGAGTAATGTGAAGATGCCAAGAAGTGGATATTGGTGAAGTCACTAAAAGCAGGCTTTGTGTTTTAGTATGTCTAACACATAACTTGTTTTTTTAGGTGTTTTCTTTGTTAAGTAAGTGATTTATATTTTTTTTCATTTTCTAAGTCTAAGTGCAATAATTAGATTCAATTGATTATTGTGCACTGTGGACTATTAAGTAATTTTCTAAAAATAAATAATTTGATTATTTAAGTGATATAGAAATAATCTTAGCCATTGATTTCCAAGATGATTCTAGAAGCGACTCCCCCTAGATTTAAAATTTCACCTCATGGAGTCTAAAACCAATATGGCCCACCCAAGTGTATCCATCTCACATGACACACTCTTCCAAGGTGTTAAAAAACTATAACAAAGGGAACACATAACAAAGGGGTATGCATGCCTCCATGGGTCTTACATCAAGTACATAAAACATTTCAAGGACCACAACTAACAATTACAAACAATAAATGACATGTAGATTTGCTCTAATTACAATATGTGACTCATACTTTACCACAGTTATGAGTCTATTCTACAAACATAAACAAAATTTCACCACGCCATTCATATTTTGGAACACACCACTACTTTGGCTTTGTAATTTTGAGTCTTTGGCATGCTGGTCTTGGTATCCATGTTTTCCCTATCATCAATTAGAGTTGAGAATTATAACAAAATGACATCATATTGAGGTCGGAAATCTCAATATTTGTACAAATTTCCGAGAATTATTCACCTTTACCCATACCAAACAAAAACAATACCAAATGAAAATATAAGCACAAGCAATAACCATGACAGTAATGCAATATCCATGAAGAACAACTAGCTTGCAAACATTAAACACAGGGCCACGCCATTCACTACTGCGGACAGATCGCCCCAAACTTCATTTCACCAGAACACCGCCCACACTGTTTTTGTGGGCATATCTAAGATCATAAATTGCACGTTGTTTTTTATCTAATCCCTATCATATCACTAACAACTGATCGCTCCATTTTTCTTCACGAACAAGCACCGACAACACCATTGCACTGCTTGCTAATTTACATTTCGACAAGCAACAATTCACTACCACTGCCTAGGCGCTCAGCCTCGAGGTGATCCAGGTGGATATTGGTGGCCACCTACCTATTCCACATGGGTCCCCACCATTGTCTCTTTCAATTTTTCAGTTTCCCTAATTATAGCACAATTTACTATTTTTAGCAATTTTTTGGGCCCTAAACTTCTGGAGTCGTTTTGAGGCCGTAAACGACGTTTTTTGGGAAAATTGGGAGCATCATGGGTCCATAAACTGATGTTGCTCATTAAAAACTTGTATTCCTCGAATAGATATTTCTAATGAGGCATTGAGCACGACAAACAGAGATCGTATGCCAAAGTTACGTCCCTGGAAATTTGATGTACCAATTTACCCAAACGGGGCCCATAGTTTTGGCGCCGCATCTCCTAGGGTTGGGTTTTTGGATGTTTAGGGTTTTCCATTGTTTCTCAATAATAAATAGGCCCTCAAGCCTCATTGTAACACATTTTAGAGGCCGGTAGCTGCTACATCTCTTCTCAGAGATAAGCTACCAGCGCCTTAACTAGTTTATTTCCATTTTGTCTGTAAACAAATTTCAGTTCTTTGATATTAATGAAATGAAGTGTTATTTACACTGCATATTTGTATTTATGGTTATATGTGTATTCTGTTGTGTTCCAACATAAATCTGAATTATTGGTATCAGAGCAGTCTACTCTTTCTCGATCCTTCTTTGCATGTCCCCAACGAGGTCGGGTATAAAGAGTTAGGGCTCGATCTGGTTGAACCTTTGCAAGATCAACCTCGTGAATCCCGACGACCGCCCATGCATGACAAAAATAAATATGAGGGAGCAGAAAATCCTATCAAAATATTGATCAAGGATGCCCTCGAAAAACAAAGGAATTTGATGATGGATAACATTGCCTAGATCCTTCAACAATTGCCCACCAACGACGCATCTGCATCGAGAAGCCACTTTGGAGGCACGACTCCCTTTAAGGTACAAGTAAACTTTGGAATTCCCATATTTGAGGGCCAAATAGATGTAGACGTTGTAGATATATGGTTGAATGTATTAGAAGTATATTTCTTTTTTCGTGACTTTTCCGACTGGGAGAAAGTTATTTTTGCACTCCTCAAATCTACCCCACATGTCAAGGACTGGTGGGAAACCTTCTGTGAGAAAAAGGACGAGACAGAACCCTCTCTGTTCTTGACCGTACACATTTGGAATTATTTCTGAGACGACATCAAGGAACAATACTATCCCGTGGGGAGCTATGACGACAAATACATATAATATACTACGCAGCGACAGCAAAGGGATCAAGATGTGCATGAGATGACGAATCTGTTCCATACCTTCTACACAAAGTTGGGTATCAAAGATTCGGAGAAAAATTTGGTGCTAAATTATGGTAGTTGTCTGCACAGATACATTTAGGAGGAAATGGAGTTCCTCGACCTCTCCTCACTTGGTACAGCACACCGATATGCTGCCAAGATTGAGCAGAAATTCAAACAGAAGAAGTGAGACTTTGGATCTGCGAATCAAAAGCAAGGGAAAGGTGCCCCCAAACAACAGAACAAAGGACAAAGCCAAGGCATGGTAGCCCAAGACAACCTTCTAAAGCCAAAATCAAATAACAACACCGCAAAGCCAAAGAAGGACACGGGAAAGTGATGTGAGTTCCATAAGAGCTCCACTCACAACACGAGTGTCGGACCAAGTAGTCGCTGGTGGCCGAGATGAGGACTTCTGAATCAGATGCATGCTCTAAGTCTAAATCAGAACCTGACAAGGGTAATGACAAAGGGAATAAAATTATTGATGCGGAGCCCAACGCCACCGTTGCCACTGTGAAGATCCAGAAAGAGGAACCGAAAGATCCAAAGGAGGAGGAGCGTCTCTTCCACCCCCAGATGTGGGTAAAGGGTTCCCTGCTACAATTCATTGTCGATAGTGGGAGCCAAAATAACCTGATTTCAGTAGAGGTCATGTAGCAGTTGGGCTTGCCAACCACAGCACACCCACAACCATACACCATCGGGTGGCTTCACCAAGTACAGGATCTCTGCGTAAGCTAGTAGTGCAGCCCACAGATGAGGTATTATGTGACATTGCTCCTCTTGATGTTTGTGATGTATTATTAGGCCAACCATACCTGTGGAAGTGATATGTTGTGTATGAGTCATGGTCTCGCGATGTTATTGTTACTTTGGGCAATTAGTGTACAAGATACCAGAGGTACCACCGCCTGCCGCTATCTCTTTATTTACTACAAAGCAATGCAGTAAGCTCATCTCCAAAACTGGGAAATTTGTTTTCCTAATGATCCGCCCCCAGGGCAAGAAGAAGACAGTGGCCACGACCTCCAAACAGGGATCCTCTGCTAGAAAACATTAAATGGATAATTTTATGGAGGAGTACAGGGACATCTCCACCTCACGCACAGGGGTGCCTCTGCACTATCAGGTCAATCACCCCATTGATCTAACCCCAAGTTCATCGCCACCCAATGGAGTGATCTATCGATGCTCTGTTTTGGATAATGATGAAATCAAGAGGCAGATTCTGTAGTTGTTGCGAAAAGGTCACATCCAACCGAGTTCATCACTCCGTGAGAGCCCGATCGTGTTGGTACAGAAGAAGGATGGGACTTGGAGACTCTGTATTTACTATCGGGTGTTGAATAAGATCATTCTCCGGAATAGGTACCTGATCCCACGGATTGATGACCTTCTGGACCAACTCAAAGGGGTGAAATATTTCAACAAGATCGACTTGAAGTCTAGGTATCACCAGGTACCAATCGAAGCCTCTGATGTGTGGAAGACTATCTTCAAATCCAAGTGATCCAGGTGGATATCGAAGACAACCCACCTATTCCATTTGGACCCGCACCATCAATTCTTGTAGTTTTTCACTTTCAGCACAACTTACTGTTTTTAGCAGGTTTTTGATTCCTACACTATAGGAGCCGTTTTGGGCCCTTAATGATCCAAGTGGATATTGACGGCCACCCACCTATTATATTTGAACCCACACTATCAGTTCTTTCAATTGTTCAGTTTTAGCACAACTTACTATTTTTAGCAGTTTTTTGGGTCCTGAACATTCGAATCCGTTGCAAGGCCCTAAAAGAAATTTTTTGGGAAAATGTTCTAATATTTAGCCAGAACCAGACAAGGGAGATGAAAAAGGGAAGTAGACCATTGATATAGACCCTAGTGCCATTGTTGCCACCACCAAGCTCCAGAGGGAGGATCCCGAGGATCTAGAGGAGGGGGGGCAGCTCTTCCATTCGTAGATGTGGGTGAAGGGTTCTCCACTGCAATTCCTTGTCAATAGTGGAAGCCAAAAGAACCTCATTTCAGGAGAGGTCGTGAAGCGGCTCGGCCTACCAACCATAGCACACCTACAGCCATATACCATCGGGTGGCTTCACCCAGGGACAAATCTCCGTGTCTGCCAATAGTGCCACCTTCCGTACAACATCAAGCCATTCACGGATGAGGTATTGTGTGATGTTTCTCCTCTTGATGTAGCTGATGTATTATTTGGCCAACCATACTTGTGGAGGTGATATGTTTTGTATGATTCTAGGCCTCATTCTGTTGTTATTACTTTGGGAAATAAATTGTACAGGATACCGGAGGTAGTACTGCCTCCTGCCATCTCCTTGACTATTGCAAAACAACGCAGTAAGATTGTTTCCCAAACCAGAATTTTATTTTCCTTACAACTCGCTCACAGGGAAAGAATAAGATTGTGGCCACAACCTCAAAACAGGGCTCCCCTACACGGCTGCAGCAAATGGAAAAAGTCATGGAGGAATACGAGGACATTTTCTCCTCACCCACAGAGGTTCCTCTACACTATCAGGACAAGCACTCCATCGATTTGACCTTCAGAACGCCACCGCTTGATATTTCCATACCCCATGCAATTACAAAAACAGAATCCACACATGTATTGTATGAAGAAACCAAATTTATTGAACGCATCCAGCACGTCCATGACATCCTGGACAACTCCAATACCAAGTTAAGTAGAATTTTCCCCTCATGGAGGAACTTAATGCTATGGGGACCATTTCTTCCTAAGGAGGAAGGAATGATCCAGGTTGATATCGGTGGCCACCCACCTATTCCATTTGGACCTGCACCATCAATTCTTGTAGTTTTTCACTTTCTGCACAACTTACTATTTTTAGCAGGTTTTCAAGTCTTGCACTCCCGGAGCCATTTTGAAGCCATAATGATCCAAATGGATATTGGTGGCCACCCACCTATTCCATTTGAACCCCCACTATAAGTTCTTTCAATTGTTCAGTTTCAGCACAACTTACTATTTTTAGCAATTTTTCGGGTCCTGAACTTCCGGAGCCATTTTCAGGCCCTAAACGATGTTTTTTGGGCATCACTTTTCCAACAAATATGAATCTTGTTCAAAATTGACATTCATAGCCAATATTTGTAGTCTTCGAATAGATCATTCTAATGATGTATCATGTGTGTCAAACGGAGATAGTATGCCAAAGTTACGACCCCGGGAAATTGATGTACCAATTTACCTCGATGGGGCCCATATTCTAGTGTTTCATCTCCTAGGGTTAGGTTTTTGGATGTTTATGGTTTTTCATTGTTTCTCAATAATATATAGGCCTTCGAGCCTCATTGTAACACAGAGTTCAGAGGCTTGTAGCTACCACGTCTCTTCTCAGAGATAAGCTACCAGCGCCCTAGCTAGTTTATTTCCATTCTATCTATAAGCAAATTTCAATTCTTTGATATTAATGAAATGAAGTGTTATTTCTGCTACATATTTGTATTTATGGTTATATATTTATTCTATTGCATTCCTGCATAAATCTAGATCACCAAGGAGGGCCTTTTCGAATGGTTGGTCATGCCTTTCAGGCTAATGAATGCTCCTACAACCTTAAAGAGGTTGATGGACGACATCTTGCGGCCATTCACAAACTCATCTTTTGTGTTGTACCTGGACGACATTCTGATCTTCAACTAGACTTGGGAAGAGCACCTCCACAACATCCGACAGGTCCTCCAAACACTGCAGCAACACAAGTTGTGTGCCAATTTGGAGAAGTCTACTTTTGGCATGACCCAGGTTCAGTATCTTGGATACATTATTGATGAAAGGGGGGTGCATGTGGATCCAACCAAGATCCAATTCATTCGAGATTGGTCAACCCCAACCACTCTAACAGAGCTTCATATCTTTCTGGGTCTTTCTAATTTCTACAGCAGGTTCGTGTTGGGATTCTCTCATATCACTTGTCCCTTGAGTCAAGTCACCAAGGGAGGAGAGAAAGAAAAATTCTTTTGGTAAGAATCTCAACAGAAGGGGTTCATAGAATTGAAACATCGCCTCTGCTCTTCTCCAATGCTCACATTACCAAATTTGCAACAACCATTTGAGATGGAGACAGATGCCTTTGACTATGCTATTGGAGTAGTTCTTACTCAATAGGGGCATCCAGTGGCATATCACAGTGAGACATTGTCTGAAACAGTCCGCAAGTATCCCACTTATGACAAAGAAATGTATTCCATTGTGTAGGCTTGTCGACAATGGAAGCATTACATTTTTGGGAATGAAAAAATCATCCACACAGACCACCGACCCTTACAGTTCATATAGACACAAGGGAAGTTGTGGAACTATCGCCATCAGAAGTGGTCCACATTTCTGCAACAGTTTCATTTGAACATCAGGTACAAGAATGGAAGCACCAATAATGTTGCAGACTGCCTCAGCCGACCACCGTGGCGCTAACTATCGTTCTCAACTCTTGTGGGCAAGAGACTTCTGATTGGTCGCTTCTTCTACAAGAGTGATCCAGAATTCGGCCACACATACAAGACACTCTTGGAGGGTATGCAAGTTCCAAATTTTCACCTCAAAGAGGCACTTCCATGTCACCTAGGACACCTTTGTGTTCCTTCAAACGAGTGTTCCAAGACGATTTGAGAAGCACCCTACAGTTGATTCATTGGGCATTTCAGGGTCAATAAAACAATGGCAATATTGCAGAAGTTTTTATATTGGTTGAACCTTAGACAAGAGGTTTGGAAGTACATTACATCGTGCACTGCTTGCGCCATTTCCAAACCGACCATCAAGAAGCAGGGCCTCTATACTCCACTACCTACCCCTAGTCGACCTTGGGAATCCATCTCCATAGATTACATGTCGGGCCTTCCTTCTACTAAGCATGGAAATGAATGTGTTTTCATGGTCGTCGATAGATTATCGAAGATGGCCATTATGGCGGTCTACAAGAAGAATATCATTGCAGAATATCATTGCAGAAGCCATTTCTAAACTCTTCTTTGAATGAGTGTGGGTGCACTTTGGGATCCCAAAGTCTATCATCTGAGATCGGGACAGCAAGTTCCTCAACACATTTTGGTCCAGCCTCTGGTCAATGTTGGACACCAATCTCACCAAGTCCACAGCTTTCCATCCTCAAACTGATGGCCAGACAAAGGTCGTCAAAGGGATGATTGTATACATTCTACCAATGTACAATTCAAATCATCCACGCACATGGGATGAGAGCCTCCCCTATGTACAAAAACGTTATAACCAGGCTCTCCACAGCTCAACCCATTATAGCCACTTTTAGTTGGGCTTGGGATTCCAGCCACTATGTCCCGTTGATGTAGCCATGCCATTTGTGGCTACTTAGGCTGATTCGGCTCGTGTCCAGTCTGAAGATGACAAAGCAAACAGCTTCATCAAGCGCATTCAACACATCCACCAATAGTTTCATGACATATTGGACAGAGCCAATGCTAAGTACAAGGAATGACATGATCAACATCGGGTGCCACACAACTTCCAGGTGGGCGAAAAAATGTGGCTACATTTGCAGAAGGAACACCTCACTGGACCCCACCACAAGCTTCACCCGCTCCAATATGGGTCGTACACCATCATCAAGGTTGTAGGGAACAATGCCTTTGAGCTCAATATTCCACCATTCCTTGGTCTACATCTAGTATTCAATGTGGATTGCCTTCGGCCCTACTTCCCACCTCTACTGGACACCTCCGAAATTGCAAAAAAACACACACCAACAAAGTTAAACCCAGACTGCACATCAAGAACACTCGCCAATGGAAAATCCAACTATATTGGTTTGTCAAAGTTGGCAAACTCCTGCACCAAGGCAAGTGGTTCACCAGCGACCAAGTTCAGCAAAAGTTTCCTCATCTCATGGAGGAACTCAACGCAATGGGGACCATTACTTCCTAAGGGGGAGAGGAATGATCCAGGTGGATTTTGGTGGCCACCCGCCTATTCAACTTGGGGACCCACCATTATCTCTTTCACTTTTTTAGTTTCCATAATTATAGCACAGTTTACTATTTTTAGCAGTTTTTCGGGTCCTGAACTTCCGGAGCCTTTTTTAGGCCCTAAACAACATTTTTTGGGAAACCTGAGAGCAACATGGGTGTTTACATTGATGTTTCTCACTCAAAATTAGTCCTCAGATATATTTTTCTAACGAGGCATTGAACGCGTCAAACGGAGATTGTATGCGAAAGTTATGTCCCCGAGAAATTGATGTACCAATTTACCCAAACGGGGCCCATAGTTTTGGCGCTTCATCTCCTAGGGTTATGTTTTTTGATGTTTATGGTTTTCCATTGTTTCTTGATAATAAATAGGCCCTCGAACCTCATTGTAACACAGTTCAAAGGCCAGTAGCCACCACATCTCTTCTCAAAGATAAGCTACCAACGCCCTAACTAGTTTATTTCCATTCTTTCTATAAACAAACTTCAGTTCTTTGATATTAATGAAATGATGTGTTATTTTTTATGCATCTTTGTATTTATGGTTATATGTGTATTTTGTTGCGTTCCTTCATAAATCCGGGTAAATCTTTCATAGGCGCTCAGCCTCGAGGAGATACAAACTAGCCACCAAGGTTCAACTCAGCCATGACGGCTCTCCAACCACCCAGGGCCACAAATCTGCCACTAAAACATACCAGCCACCGAGGGCCACTAGCCATTAAGGCTCACCATCTCTTCTCCAGAGCATGCAGCAATGCACAAGTCGGATCTCCAGTAACGTCTCCACAGTAACGTAGATCACACAACAAATATCCACGCTCACTGCACCATATTTATCTCTCCATCGTCGTCGATTGGCATCTAGTACCAACATACGAGGCTTCCAACCATGCCTACTCATGCTGGTTGTCAGGTTGCAACAACGAAGAACTATTGCCAAGCTAATATCCTCTGCTACCATTTCAAATTTTCAAAATTCCCAAGGAAATTTTCATCTGAATGTGGTGGATGTAGCATTTTCATGCTATTCGTAACTTCAAATTAATCGGCACATTCAATTACAACATTAACAATTATTTATGTAAATGTGGCACTGAAAAACTCAATATGGAGCCCACACCTAAATTGTTTTCACATAGTAAATGCCATCATTGATCCATTACTAAAAGCTTCATTATCTTCCATGAAAGCTTCATCACCTAGTAACCTCTTAATTCGGGAAAATACTCTTCCCTTACGATCGAATCAAAACTTCCAGATTCGACCACAAGCAATGGAATGACATCATTGAATAGATCGAAGGTCTTAGGGTCAGGTTGCAGGAGTGACACCACCATGGTCGAATTGAAAAACCTCAGCCTTCAACATAGCATGTGATCTCGGCCTTCAATACACCTCGGCCTTCAAGCGATCTCAAACTTATTGAAAAGATCTCGGCCACATCTGAACTTGCCCATCAGCTAAAAGCCCTCCTCGACCATATTCCTCATCTCCACTACACTTAACAGGCGACATCATGTAAAGCATTCAATTTTCCTCATCCAGGGCCAAATATTTCACCATTGAAAGTGAAACCATGCCCCTCTCAAAAAGATCTGCAAGTTGTCCCGGAGTTGTAACAAGAATATCAACACCCCTCTCCAACTCTTGAAGTTGTGCAGTAATAAGCACCCCTCCATAAGCAACCACTACCTTGATGCCAGTTTAATATTCAAACTTTCTAGTATCTTCATGTATCTGGCAAGACAATTCTCTTGCTAATGATAGAATAAAAGGCGAATGAAAAGTATTCTGCCCCGCATGGGGGTGCGGTGGCAGGTTGCTCCTTATTATGTTAGCTATAATAGGAAAACAGAATGCAGCCATCTTACCAGACCTGATCTCGGTGCATGCCATTAAATCTTGGCCAGCTAACGAAATAGGTATCGCATATTTCTACACGGGAGTCATCTTAACAAACTTTCTCCTCTTGATATTCAGATTCATGGCCTCTCCTAAATCAATTTCAGCAAAAGTATTTATAGGAGGAGGTTCATTAACTCCACTTTTCTCCACGGGAATGTCTTCGTATGCATCAAAATTTATACCCGTATTCTCCTTATCAAAGAGGTCATTAGCTTTCAAGTCATTGGTGAAAGGGTTTAATTCGTGGTCATGAGAGCCACCAAAGGGAAAGGTAGAGCTAGCATTACCCCACCCGCACCCCGCCCATCCTGCGAGTTGTATGTCTCGCCACATATGTGCAACCGTGAATTGCAGTCGTCCAATGTTTCTGTGCTGCTCCCTCTAGTGCCTTCTGCACCCACTAATCCATCTTCTAGAGTGTTGACATTGCATAGCCTCAGGAGGGCGAACACCTATATTGGGTTAATGGGGATCTCCAAATGATTACTGGTCCCTAATAATTGGCAGAGCCAGGATGATGCACCGCTGGCCACTGTTGCAAGGGCGCTACAACACGTAGAGCTATGGCAACAATGCTACTGCCTGTAAGAAATTTGGAGCTAACCTAGACAATCTCTGTCGCTACAAAAAATCCCCAATTAGTTTCGACATTGGATCCTACCCAGCACAAACATCAAAATCTAGGCTGTCGACCCCGTCATGGAAGAAGCCACGAAATTTCCACTCCATATTGGGCAGCGAAATAGGTAAGCATGGCCAAGCTCATTGAAAGAGATCTATTGTCACCACTACAATTAAAATATGATGGACAAACAAAAAAAATCGCTACATTATTTTTATTTCCCTTGGCCCAGGAGGGGTCAAGGCTTAGGCCCATACGGGCTTTGATACCATGCTAAATTTCCATAAGGAAATCTATCTCTACATTAATCAAATAATGTTACAAATAAATATATGAAGTGTTGTCGGGAAATTATCTTGGACACACAATCACTTGGTTGAGAGAATCTCTCAACCACACACCAATCTAGGAAACATAATAGGAACACATACTCCTCTAGATAGAAAGAATCACAACGGAGACAAGTAAGAATTAAATTTTCCAACACACATCTCCTTTGGATTTTATACTTTTATCCCTTCTCCCGACATCGCATGGGAATGAATGAGGAGCTACAATGTCTCTGTGAATGGTGGCACTAACAATGTCCATGTTCGATACTGAGACTTTATTGCAACAAGGACATTTCAAACTGTCACCCTAAACTCTATCCAAATGGATTTAGATCAAACCAATATATCAACAATGATTGAATGCAATGAATTTACTGATGTTGAGATCCTTGCGTCTACAGTTGAGTGGATATCAGACCTGTGACACGCAGTAAACAAAATCAATTCCTTTGTATTATAGAGCTTCACTAGTACATAAAATTCCTTTTGGGCTAAAAAAATGACAGGAAGCCATGAAACCTGCAGAGAGATATTTATTCAACTCAATGACAGTTTAGGTGATAACAACGATATGTCTATGGAGCACAATGATTTGGCTATATTGCAAACATGAAGATATATTGTTTCAATTATTATGCTAGGAATCTCGAAGCTTATTAAAAAATTTAAAATATTTGATAAATACTTTTTGGTTAACCATTTATTTTAAATATTACCAATTAAAACAAATAGCTATAATCAACATTTAACACATCAAATTTCAAATACAACAATCATTTTAACTTGCAAATTTATTTTAAATATTTCAAATAAAAACAATGCTCCATGATCGTTGTTTTATTCTTCACAATTAGTTAGTCTATTTTTTTGTTATTGTAAACTTTGAATATCATGCTTTACGTATTACTTCATGACAAGAATCCTCAATTAGTCTATTTTAAATATTTCAAATAAAATCAAAATAATTTATTATCGTCATTTTACTCATAAAATCTTGATACCTCCAACTTAATTTAATTTAGTAGATTGGTGTGATGTATTTTAAAATAAACCTTCTAAAATTTGCAATCTTTATCAAAACCAAATATTATGAATGGTATAAATTTAAATGTCACAATTAAAAAAAAAAAAATTACAAACTTTTTTTCATTTTCAAAACTTTACAAACTTTTTTTCATTTTCTAAACTTTACTCCTGTAGGTTAAATCAGAGATATTAAATATGAAAAAATTCATATAGTTTACGTATTATAATCGCTGACATGTTTCGACCTCCTGTACCTGTACCTACAAGGATCCAAACCAAGCAGTCAGATTTATAATCAAATGTGTATAAGGCCATGGGGAAACCTACCATTGGCAGGGCATTTATCTGGATGAGATGTGCTATCTTTACAATAGCAGAAAAACATGGTCGGTTGGTATATGTTATAAACACAAATCCCACTACCATTGTAACAAACGGCACACCTTTGTTGTCTTTTGGGGTTGACATTCCGTGTAACCTAAAATCCCTGCGCTAGTAACGTCTTATAATTAATCGGCTGCTGAGAGATATTTTAACTTACTGGTTGTTGAAATACATTACAGAAAGGTGGTCCCTCTAAATTTAAACGGGGGCTCAAACTGTCCTACCAAATTAGGAAGAAGAAAAAGAACACGTATTCTCATGCTTTGCTCTCCTCTCGTTGGGAGATAGAAATGGGTGAGTAATTTTTTCAACATAATATAGGAGGAGAATACAAGAAAATGTAAGAAGTAGGGTTCTGCAAATATATAAAGAAATGAAAGAGATTGAATTGGACAAAGTGGCCGGCTTCACGAATTCCACACGCCCTCTCGCTTCCGGTCCATTGAAATTTGTCCACCCATTGGGTGGGTGGAGACACTGAACCTCTTCCCAAACTTATGACCATTCATTTTTGAGATATTACCTGAATATTGATATTTTGAAATGAGGTTTTAACAGCAAGTGGGATAACCTTTCGTTTGCTTGTATCTTCGTACACCACGGTGCTTGTATTTTCCTACACCATTTGTGTGTATGGTGACCCTTTTAGAGATTTGAACACATGTGGGCTATATTGTAAATACATTTTAAATCGAAGTTGGTGATGGACTTCCTAAAAGCATGTCACTATGGTCATTTACGATTTTGGAATGGATTTTTTTTTTTTTTTTGTCATTTTGAATTTTTTACACATTTCTCTTTTATTCTAAAATGAAGGAAGTTGTTTGGCCCTTGATTGGGGTGTTATGTGGAGGATTCGGCCTCCCATCAGCATTAATGATAGGCACATTGGGGATGATACCCACCACCCTTCGCATGAGTGGAAAGGGTAGCAGGCGATACCTCTGCATGCAAGCACAGGCAAGGTGGCGGAAAGTTTGCTCGCACATGTGCATTAAAACGATGAGGAGACAAGCGTAGGGGTTTCATTGCGAAGGCAAGTTTGGATGCAGGTGGGATTGTGGGACTGGAGACCCCAACCCACGACCTCCTCTACAATTCCCGTGTATCTATGTCGCTCTAACCTCTCTATACACATCATGGTTATCTGTTTGAAGTTTTTTTGGGATGGTAACGATCCACACAAGAGCAGAAGGGCCTGGTACAAACCCCTGTGGGTTAGAGGAGGGTGGAATAAAGTTTTTGTTGTTAGGGGGAAGGAGCAAATTTCAATGGGTTTTGATGTCTGGTTTATGGTAGGTCTGATGGGTGGGCACTGAATGCAGCAGTACTGGAGTCTGGTGGGTAAGGGATACCTCCAAGCTACACCTCGGAAGTGTAAGAAAACCCTATCCGTGATAAGGACAAGAGAGCAGTCCAGAGAGGAGGGGAAACTGATAAATCCACAATTCAACCTCCATTTAGTTCCTAGTGACTCTAAGCACAGGGAGAGAAGGGGAGTTAATTCTTAGAAGTCCCATGCTCAATCCCTAGACACTTCCTTTGTTACCCCTGAGGCCAAGAAGGACAAAGAAGCTAGGAGTAAGTGCTGGGGGGCTAGGGAGTATAGGCATCTGTGGGTGGGAGAGGAAGAGCATGGGTCGAGCTCGTGGGGTCTTGGTAAGGTCAACTCGAGTCAGAGTCACACGATGACAAATATGGGACAACTCTGATATGTTATCACTCACGTTTGGTCCAACGATTGTTTAAACCATAAGGAATTATGCCTCTGCATGATTCGTTAGACAGGTTTCCTGACACAGAACGGTGGAATGGCTCGTGGGTTAGCTCGCTCCAGGAGTCCTGCTCCTTGTGGGAGTTCCAAAATCCCTGGTGTTCGCAGCCGTGGAAAAAGAGACAAGGGGAAGGCAATTGATACCCAACCCAACTCCCCCCGGAACAAGCCTAGAGGGCGCAGGCCGGCCATCGAAGTAATTCAAGAGGCAGCAACGACGTACCATGAAAATACCTTAGAAGAGATTGAGCAGCTTATAGAAAAGTGGGAGGTTGACATTAACAAACAGGCGGAGACAGAGATGGATATGGCCACTAAGGAGTAGAAATATTTAATTCTAGATCCGGGCCAAACCAGAGGGAGGCTCACTCAATTTAGACAGACCATGTTTATGTATTGGTCTATGAAAATTATTCTCGAAAAATCTCTTGAACATATTTCCATGAGTTTGGTGGCTCTCGCACAGGACTTTCCGGACTACAGGATGGAGTTTGTTAAGCTCAAGTTTCAGTTAAGGAAGTAGGATGATCGGTTGGACCGTATTGAGCATCATATCCCCTGCATTTCCAAGCCAATGGAGCAAGATGACACCTTAATTAAATACCTAGCACCAGTGGAGTTAGCCTCGATCCCACATGAGGCTCAGTAATTTCTGAATGGATAACTATGTTCTTTTTTTATTATTAGTTACATGCAAATAGCTTTTAAATTTCAAATTTTCAGTAGATATGATATGCATGATGGCAAATACTTTGTAAGGGTGAATATTCAACCATGTTTGTTTGGTTCAACAGACTTAAGACTCTATATTTTTGGATAACATACCACGCCATCACATGGCCAATAGATCCGGTTTACCGTCATGGGTAGGTTGAGACCACCAAACTGTTATATCTAGCTATAAAATGTCTTAGAAAATGAATGAGAATATAATACTAGAAAGCTTTTTAAAAAAATAATAAAGAAAGTTGTTTCTTTAAAATAAAAATAAAAATAAAAATTTAAAAAATTTAAAAATAATAAAAAGTATATATAAAATTTTATTTAAATTAATATAAAAATAAATAGAAGATCAAATTTATATATTGAAGTTAGGAAAATATTTTAAAAATATTGGAAAATATAATAAATATCGAATAATATTTTATCAAAATTTAAATATTCAATACCTTTTATTTCGGAAAATCTGAATTTAAAATATTTTTTTAATAAAATATATATTATAAATATGTTTTAATAAAATATAAAATCCTTAAATATGTTTTAATAAAATATGAATTCCTTAATAATTATAATGAATATTGAATAAATATTCTCAATAATGAACATGTTTGACATATATTATTATGTTAGATAAGCCATTATTTTTTGGGGCTTTGCTATGTGGACTTTCCTAATTATATTTTTGGTTAAATTTCTTAATTTTCTAATTTAAGTTAAATTTATTTTCTCATCGTAATTTAATTTATCGTTAATAATTTATTTATTTATTTAAATAAATATTAAATTATTAGGTATTAATTTATACAAATCAACCATATATTGCGAAAATAATTTACTCGCAATAATTTTTCATCATTTATTTATATGTTAAATTTAGGGTTTTCAACCCATAGAGATATAAGGAGAAATACAAAACTGAAACCTATAACTTAGCTCCCTCAAAATGAGTTTGTCAAAGAAATTTAGCCGCTAGAAAATCAACCTTTGGATGAACTCGGCCTAGAGAAATCAACCTCAAATATTCAATTAGCAATTTGACACCCTCCTTGCATGGCACTACTACAAACTAGGGAAAACTAGATCCTCCAACTACTCAACCTCCTCCAAGTCAACTCGATCTCACTCTAGCAACTTGGCCTTGCAATCTCCTCCTACTTAGCCTCCTGGTTTCACCCCAATCCACTAGCACACCTCCTCTGCGCATGTAGTCCACTAAGCCAGTCACACTTAGAGAAAATCACTTTACTTTATCTTCATGATGACTCACTCACTTTAACCTGTCTCTTCACCTCTTTACTAGGCCTCCTTTAAAATCTTCATCAAGTCCAATTCCCTAACTCTAATATCGCTTCTAGAATCATCTTGGAAATCAATGGCTAAGATTATTTCTATATCACTTAAATAATCAAATTATTTATTTTTAGAAAATTACTTAATAGTCCACAGTGCACAATAATCAATTGACTCTAATTATTGCACTTAGACTTAGAAAATGAAAAAAAATATAAATCACTTACTTAACAAAGCAAACACCTAAAAAAACAAGTTATGTGTTAGACATACTAAAACACAAAGCCTGCTTTTAGTGACTTCACCAATATCCACTTCTTGGCATCTTCGCATTACTCGCCATGGTCTCTTGTTGTCGTTATCTTCACATTACTCACCATGGTCTCTTGTTTTCATTATCAGTTGTAGCACTAGTGTGGGTGGGATAAATTAACTCACAATAATTGAGTTAAAATCAGTTTAACTAGTTCTAACTATTTGATGAGCTAGTGGAATATCAAGTGAATTAAAATAGATTTAATTCACTCGTAGTGATCTACCAAGTAACTGATGATTCTCTATTGATAACTGCATGCATGCTAATTCTGGTGGATACCTACTTGAGACAAAGGTTCAAGGCTTGTAAACCAGCAGTTGTATTTTAGAAAAATTGCCCAGATGCAGTTATAAAACCATGGGAAGCCCATGATGAATTGTGCAATCAAGGAAGGTTGGATTTCCTATTTAATAGGGGTTTAATTCTCTAGGAATTGCATAAGCAGGGTAGGCTAATAATTCGCTATGTGTTTGTCCAATTTTGCCTAGACCAATGTGAAGCAATTGGTAGAGTGTACGAGGTTGTGGTGATCACAAATGCATTGTATTGTTTCATGATTCGTTGGTTGATTATACAATAAATATGGAGGGGTTTTGAGTATTTTATTTCCCCAAGAATATCTGGTGTTTTGCATTTCTTTACGTCTTTCTCTTACTTGCATGTGATTGAGCAATTGTGTTTTATATTCCGCAAATATTGTAGAAGGATTCAGTATCTTACTTTAGTACATTGCATGATCTTGCTTTAGTACCTTTACCCATACCAAAAAAAAACAATACCAAATGAAAATATAAGCACAAGCAATAACCATGACAGTAATGCAATATCCATGAAGAACAACTAGCTTGCAAACGTTCAACACAGGGCCACGCCATTCACTACTGCGAACAGATCGCCCCAAACTTCATTTCACCAGAACACCGCCCACACTGTTGTTGTGCGAATATCTAAGATCATAAATTGCACGTTGTTTTTTATCCGATCCCTATCATATCACTGACAACTGATCGCTCCATTTTTCTTCACGAACAAGCACCGACAACACCATTGCACTGCTTGCTAGTTTACATTTCGACAAGCAACAATTCACTACCACTGCCTAGGCGCTCAGTCTCGAGGTGATCCAGGTGGATATTGGTGGCCACCTACCTATTCCATATGGGTCCCCACCATTTTCTCTTTCACTTTTTCAGTTTCCCTAATTATAGCACAATTTACTATTTTTAGCAATTTTTAGGGCCCTGAACTTCTGGAGTCGTTTTGAGGCCGTAAACGACGTCAATTGGGAAATTCGGTAGCATCATGGGTCCATAAACTGATGTTGCTCATTCAAAACTTGTATTCCTCGGATAGATATTTCTAATGAGGCATTGAGCGCGAAAAACAAAGATCATATGCCAAATTTACGTCCCTGGAAATTTGATGTACCAATTTACCCAAACGGGGCCCATAGTTTTGGCGCCACATCTCCTAGGGTTGGGTTTTGGATGTTTAGGGTTTTCCATTGTTTCTCAATAATAAATAGGCCCTCAAGCCTCATTGTAACACATTTTAGAGGCTGGTAGCCGCTACATCTCTTCTCAGAGATAAGCTACCAGCGCCTTAACTAGTTTATTTCCATTTTGTTTGTAAACAAATTTCAGTTCTTTGATATTAATGAAATGAAGTGTTATTTACACTACATATTTGTATTTATGGTTATATGTGTATTATGTTGTGTTCCAACACAAATCTGAATTAGTGGTATCAGAGCAGTCTACTCTTTCTCGATCCTTCTTTTCATGTCCCCAACGAGGTCGGGTATAAAGAGTTAGGGCTCGATCTGGTTGAACCTTTGCAAGATCAACCTCGTGAATCCCGAAGACCGCCCATGCGTGACAAAAATAAATATGAGGGAGCAGAAAATCCTATCAAAATATTGATCAAGGATGCCCTCGAAAAACAAAGGAACGTGATGATGGATAACTTTTCCTAGATCCTTCAACAATTGCCCACTGACGACACATCTGCATCCAGAAGCCACTCTAGAGGCACGACTCCCTTTAAGGTACAAGTAAACTTTGGCATTCCCATATTTGAGGGCCAAATAGATGTAGATGCTATAGATATATGGTTGAATTTATTAGAAGTATATTTCTTGTTTCATGACTTTTCCAACTGGGAGAAAGTTATTTTTTCACTCCTCAAAGCTACCCCACATGTTAAGGACTGGTGGGAAACCTACTGTGAGAAAAAGGACGAGACAGAACCCTCTCTGTTCTTTATCGTACACACTTGGAATTCTTTCTGAGATTACATCAAGGAACAATAATATCCCGTGGGGAGCTATGATGACAAATACATACAATAGACTACGCAGCGACAACAAAGGGATCAAGATGTGCATGAGCTAACGAATCTTTTCCATACCTTGTGCACAAAGTTGGGTATCAAAGATTCGGAGAAAAATTTGGTGCTAAAGTATGGTAGTTGTCTGCACAGATACATTTAGGAGGAAATGGAGTTCCTCGACATCTCCTCGCTTGGTACGGAACACTGATATGCTGCCAAGATTGAGCAGAAATTCAAACAGAAGAAGTGAGACTTTGGATCTGCGAATCAAAAGCAAGGGAAAGGTGCCCCCAAACAGCAGAACAAAGGAAAAAGCCAAGGCATGGTAGCCCAAGAAAACCTTCTAAAGCCAAAATCAAAGAACAACACCATGAATCCAAAGAATGACATGGGAAAGTGGTGTGAGTTCCATAAGAGCTCCACTCACAACACGAGTGTCGGGTCAAGCAGTCGTTGGTGGCCGAGATGAGGACTTCTGAATCAGATGCATGCTCTAAGTCTAAATCAGAACCTGACAAGGGTAATGACAAAGGGAAGCAAAATATTGATGTGGATCCCAACGCCACTATTGCCACTGTGAAGATCCAGAAAGAGGAACCGAAAGATCCAAAGGAGGAGGAGCGTCTCTTCCACTCCCAGATGTGGGTAAAGGGTTCCCTACTACAATTCATTGTCGATAGTGGGAGCCAAAAGAACTTGATTTCAGTAGAGGTCATGTAGCAGTTGGGCTTGCCAACCACAGCACACCCACAACCATACACCATCGGGTGGCTTCACCAAGGACGGGATCTCTGCATAAGCTAGTATTGCAGCCCACAGATGAGGTATTATGTGACATTGCTCCTCTTGATGTTTGTGATGTATTATTAGGCCAACCATACCTGTGGAAGTGATATGTTGTGTATGAGTCATGGTCTCACAATGTTATTGTTACTCTGGGCAATTATTTGTACAGGATACCAAAGGTACCACCGCTTGCCGCTATCTCTTTGGTTACTGCAAAGCAATGCAGTAAGCTCATCTCCAAAACTGGGAAATTTGTTTTCCTAATGATCCGCCCCCAAGGCAAGAAGAATACAGTGGCCACGACCTCCAGACAAGGATCCTCTGCTATAAAACATTAAATGGATAATTTTATGGAGGAGTACGAGGACATCTCCACCTCACGCACAGGGGTGCCTCTGCACTGTCAGGTCAATCACCCCATTGATCTAACCCCAAGTGCATCACTACCCAATGTAGTGATCTGCTCCTTCTGTTGGGTGTGATGGAAATCAAGAAATTAAAAAGTGCCCTGTTGCATGATTCTATGGTTACATGATGCAGCCAGTACAGTTGTGTTGGCCATTTGTCTGTGTGTCTTCTTGGCTAATGTGAATTAATTGCAGACATCAGCCTTTTATTTTCCCCCATTACATACCCATGGTTCTTTTTAACGCAAACACACACAGTCCCCGCTGGGGGGGGGGGGGGGGGGGTGTTCTTTTTTTTATTAATCTAAATAGTGATTAGTACACCCCCTCTCTCTGTCCCCGCCCACACACACACACACACACACACACACATTCATTTAATAAATTGTACAGGATACCGGAGGTAGTACTGCCTCCTGCCATCTCCTTGACTATTGCAAAACAACGCAGTAAGATTGTTTCCCAAACTAGAATTTTATTTTCCTTACAACTCACTCATATGGAAAGAATAAGATTATGGCCACAACCTCAAAACGAGGCTCCCCTACACGGCTGCAGCAAATGGAAAAAGTCGTGGAGGAATACGAGGACATTTTCTCCTGACCCACAGAGGTTCCTCTACACTGTCAGGACAAGCACTCCATCAATCTGACCCTCGGATCGCCACCGCTTGATATTTCCATACCTCATGCAATTACAAAAACAAAATACACACATGTATTGTATGAAGAAACCAAATTTATTGAACGCATGCAGCACGTCCATGACATCCTGGACAACTCCAATACCAAGTTAAGTAGAATTTTCCCCTCATGGAGGAACTTAACGCTATGGGGATCATTTCTTCCTAAGGAGGGAGGAATGATCCAAGTTGATATCAGTGGCCACCCACCTATTCCATTTGGACCCGCACCATCAATTCTTGTAGTTTTTCACTTTCTGCACAACTTACTATTTTTAGCAGGTTTTCAAGTCTTGCACTCCCGGAGCCATTTTGAAGCCCTAATGATCCAAATGGATATTGGTGGCCACCCACCTATTCCATTTGAACCCCCACTATAATTTCTTTCAATTGTTCAGTTTCAGCACAACTTACTATTTTTAACAATTTTTCGGGTCCTAAACTTCCGGAGCCGTTTTGAGGCCCTAAACGATGTTTTTTGGGCATCGCTTTTCCGAAAAATATGAATCTCTTTCAAAATTTACATTCACATTCAGTATTTTTAGTCTTCGGATAGATCATTCTAATGATGTATCATGTGTGTCAAACGGAGATAGTATGCCAAAGTTACGACCCTGGGAAATTGATGTACCAATTTACCTCGACGGGGCCCATATTCTGGTGTTTCATCTCCTAGGGTTAGGTTTTTGGATGTTTTTGGTTTTTTATTGTTTCTCAATAATATATAGGCCTTCGAGCCTCATTGTAACACAAAGTTCATAGGCTTGTAGATACCACTTCTCTTCTCAGAGATAAGCTACCAGCGCCTTAGCTAGTTTATTTCCATTCTATCTGTAAGCAAATTTCAGTTCTTTTATATTAATGAAATGAAGTGTTATTTCCGCTACATATTTTTATTTATGGTTATATATTTATTCTATTGTGTTCCTGCATAAATATAGATCACCAAGGAGGGCCTTTTCGAATGGTTGGTCATGCCTTTCAGGCTAACGAATGCTCCTACAACCTTAAAGAGGTTGATGGACGACATCTTGCGGCCATTCACAAACTCATCTTTAGTGGTGTACTTGGATGACATTTTGATCTTCAACTAGACTTGGGAAGAGCACCTCCACAACATCCGACAGGTCCTCCAAACACTGCAGCAACACAAGTTGTGTGCCAATTTGGAGAAGTGTACTTTTGGCATGACCCAGGTTCAGTATCTTGGATACATTATTGATGAAAGGGGGGTGCATGTGGATCCAACCAAGATCCAAGTCATTCGAGATTGGTCAGCCCCAACCACTCTAACAGAGCTTCGCATCTTTCTTGGTCTTTCTAATTTCTACCGCAGGTTTGTGTTGGGATTCTCTCATATCACTTGTCCCTTGAGTCAAGTCACCAAGGGAGGAGAGAAAGAAAAATTATTTTGGTCAGAATCTCAACAGAAGGGGCTCATAGAATTGAAACATCGCCTCTGCTCTTCTCCAATGCTCACATTACCAAATTTGCAACAACCATTTGAGATGGAGACAGATGCCTTTGACTATGCTATTGGAGTAGTTCTTACTCAATAGGGGCATCCAGTGGCATATCACAGTGAGACATTGTCTGACACAGTCCACAAGTATCCCACTTATGACAAAGAAATGTATTCCATTGTGCAGGCTTGTCGACAATGGAAGCATTACATTTTTGGGAATGAAAAAATCATCCACACAGACCACCGACCCTTGCAGTTCATATAGACACAAGGGAAGTTGTAGAACTATCACCATTAAAAGTGGTCCACATTTCTGCAACAGTTTCATTTGAACATCAGGTACAAGAATGGAAGCACCAATAATGTTGCAGACTGCCTCAGCCGACCACCGATCGTGGCGCTAACTACCGTTCTCAACTCTTGTGGGCAAGAGACTTCTAATTGGTCGCTTCTTCTACAAGAGTGATCCAGAATTTGGCCACACATACAAGACACTCTTGCAGGGTATGCAAGTTCCAAATTTTCACCTCAAAGAGGCACTTCCATGTCACCTAGGACACCTTTGTGTTCCTTCAAACGAGTGTTCCAAGACGATTTGATAAGCACCCTACAGTTGAGTCATTGGGCATTTCAAGGTCAATAAAACAATGGCAATATTGCAGAATTTTTTATATTGGTCGAACCTTAGACAAGATGTCGGGAAGTACATTACATCGTGCACTACTTGCGCCATTTCCAAACCGACCATCAAGAAGCAGGGCCTCTATACTCCACTACCTACCCCTAGTCGACCTTGGGAATCCATCTCCATATATTACATGTCGGGCCTTCCTTCTACTAAGCATGGAAATGACTGTGTTTTCGTGGTCATCGATAGATTCTCGAAGATGGCCATTATGGCGGTCTACAAGAAGAATATCACTACAGAAGCCATTGCTAAACTCTTCTTTGAATGAGTGTGGGTGCACTTTGGGATCCCACAGTCTATCATATGAGATCGGGACAGAAAGTTCCTCAACACATTTTGGTCTAGCCTCTGGTCAATGCTGGACACCAAGCTCACCAAGTCCACAGCTTTCCATCCTCAAACTGATGGCCAGACAAAGGTCGTCAAAGGGATGATTGTACACATTCTGCCAATGTAAAATTTAAATCATCCACGCACATGGGATGAGAGCCTCCCCTATGTACAAAAAAGTTATAACCAGGCTCTCCACAGCTCAACCCATTATAGCCCCTTTTAGTTGGGCTTGGGATTCCAGCCACTATGTCCCGTTGATGTAGCCATGCCATTTGCGGCTACTTAGGCCAATTCAGCTCGTTTCCAATCTGAAGATGACAAAGCAAACAGCTTCATCAAGCACATTCAACACATCCGCCAATAGTTTCATGACATATTGGACAGAGCCAATGCTAAGTACAAGCAATGACATAATCAACATCGGGTGCCACACAACTTCCAGGTGGGCGAAAAAATGTGGCTACATTTGCAGAAGGAACACCTCACTGGACCCCACCGCAAGCTTCGCCCCCTCCAATATGGGTCATACACCATCATCAAGGTTGTAGGGAACAATGCCTTTGAGCTCAATATTCCACCATTCCTTGGTCTACACCTAGTATTCAATGTGGACTACCTTCGGCCCTACTTCCCACCTCTACTGGACACCTCCGACATTGCAAAAAAACTCACACCAACAAAGTTAAACCCAGACTACAGATCAATAACACTCGCCAACATAAAATCCAACTATATTGGTTTGTCAAAGTTGGAAAACTCCTACACAAAGGCAAGTGGTTCTCCAGGGACCAAGTTCAGCAGAAATTTCCTCATCTCATGGAGGAACTCAACGCAATGGGGACCATTGCTTCCTAAGGGGGAGAGGAATGATCCAAGTGGATTTTGGTGGCCACCCGCCTATTCAACTTGGGGACCCACCATTATCTCTTTCACTTTTTTAGTTTCCATAATTATAGCACAATTTACTATTTTTAGTAGTTGTTCGAGTCCTGAACTTCCGGAGCCTTTTTTAGGCCCTAAAAAACATTTTTTGGGAAACCCGAGAGCAACACAGGTGTGTACATTTATGTTTCTCACTCAAAAGTTGTAGTCCTCAGATAGATTTTTCTAACGAGGCATTGAGCGCGTCAAACGGAGATTGTATGCAAAAGTTATGTCCCCGGGAAATTGATGTACCAATTTACCCAAACGGGGCCCATAGTTTTGGTGCTTCATCTCCTAGGGTTATGTTTTTGGATGTTTATGGTTTTCCATTGTTTCTCGATAATAAATAGGCCCCCGAACCTCATTTTAACACAGTTCAAAGGCCGGTAGCCACCACATCTCTTCTCAAAGATAAACTACCAACGCCCTAACTAGTTTATTTCCATTCTGTTTGTAAACAAACTTCAGTTCTTTGATATTAATGAAATGATGTGTTATTTCTGATGCATCTTTGTATTTATGGTTATATGTGTATTTTTTTGCGTTCCTTCATAAATCCGGGTAAATATTGCATAGGCGCTCAGCCTCGAGGAGATACAAACTAGCCACCAACGTTCAACTCAGCAACCAAGGCTCTCAATCTAGCCACCAAGGCTCAACTCAGCCACCAAGGCTCAACATATCCACCAAGGCTTATCATAGCCACAAAGGCTCACCACAACCATGAAGGCTCAACTCAGCCATGAAGGCTCTCCAACCACCCAGGGCCACAAATCTGCCACTAAAACACACCAGCCATCGAGGGCCACTAGCCATTAAGGCTCACGATCTCTTCTCCAGAGCATGCAGCAATGCACAAGTCGGATCTCCAGTAACGTCACCACAGTAACGTAGATCACACAACAAATATCCACGCTCACTGCACCATATTTATCTCTCCATCGTCATCTATTGGCATCTAGTACCAACACACGAGGCTTCCAACCATGCCTACTCATGCTGGTTGTCAGGTTGCAACAACGAGGAACTACTGCCAAGCTAATATCCTCTGCTACCATTTCAAATTTTCAAAATTCCCAAGGAAATTTTCATCTGAATGTGGTGGATGTAGCATTTTCATGTTATTCGTAACTTCAAATTAATCGGCACATTCAATTACAACATTAACAATTATTTATGTAAATGTGGCACTTAAAGACTCAATATGGAGCCCACACCTAAATTGTTTTCACATAGCAAATGCCATCATTGATCCATTACTAAAAGCTTCATTATCTTCCATGAAAGCTTCAATACCTAGTAACCTCTTAATTCGGCAAAAGACTCTTCCCTTACAATCGATTCAGAACTGCCAGATTCAACCACAAGCAATGGAATGACATCATTCAATAGATCGAAGGTCTTAGGGTCAGGTTGCAGGAGTGACACCACCATGGTCGAATTGAAAAACCTTAGCCTTCAACATAGCATGTGATCTCAGCCTTCAATACACCTCGGCCTTCAAGCGATCTCAAACTTATTGAAAAGATCTCGGCCACATCTGAACTTGCCCATCAGCTAAAAGCCCTCCTCGACCATATTCCTCAGCTCCACTGCACTTAACAGGCGACATCATGTAAATAATTCAATTTGCCTCATCCAGGGCCAAATATTTCACCATTGAATGTGAAACCATGCCCCTCTCAAAAAGATCTGCAAGCCGTCCTGGAGTTGAAACAAGAATATCAACACCCCTCTCCAACTCTCGAAGTTGTGCAGTAATAAGCGCCCCTCCATAAGCAACCACTACCTTGATGCCAGTTTAATATTCAAACTTTCTAGTATCTTCATGTATCTGGCAAGACAATTCTCTTGCTATTGACAGAATAAAAGGCAAAGGAAAAGAATTATGCCCCGCATGGGGGTGCGGTGGCAGGTTGCTCCTTAGTATGTCAGCTATAATAGGAAAACAGAATGCAGCCATCTTACCAGACCTGATCTCGGTGCATGCCATTAAATATTGGCCAGCTAACGAAATAGGTATCGCATATTTCTACACGGGAGTCAGCTTAACAAACTTTCTCCTCTTGATATGCAGATTCACGGCCTCTCCTAAATCAATTTCAGCAAAAGTATTTATAGGAGGAGGTACATTAACTCCACTTGTCTCCACAGGAATGTCTTCGTATGCATCAAAATTTATACCCGTATTCTCCTGATCAAAGAGGTCATTAGATTTCAAGTCATTGGTGAAAGGGTTTACTTTTTCGTCATGAGAGCCACCAGAGGGAAAGGTAGAGGTAGCATTACCCCACCCACACCCCGCCCATCCTGCGAGTTGTATGTCTCGCCGCATATGTGCAACCGTGAATTGCAGTCGTCTAATGTTTCTGTGCTACTCCCTCTAGTGCCTTCTGCACCCACTAATCCATCTTCTAGAGTGTTAACATTGCATAGCCTCGGGAGGGCTAACACCTATATTGGGTTAATGGGGATCTCCAAATGATTACTAGTCCCTAATAATTGGCAGAGCCAGGATGATGCACCGCTGGCCACTGTTGCAAGGGCGCTACAACACGACAGAGCTATGGCAGCATTGCTACTGCCTGTAAGAAATTCGGAGCTAACCTAGACAATCTCTGTCGCTGCAACAAATCCCCAATTAGTTTCGACATTGGATCCTACCCAGCACAAACATCAAAATCTAGGCCATCGACCCCGTCATGGAAGAAGCCACGAAATGTCCACTCCAGATCGGGAAGCGAAATAGGTAAGCATGGCCAAGCTCGTTGACAGAGATCTGTTGTCACCACTACAATTAAAATATGATGGAAAAACAAAAAAAATCGCTAAATTATTTTTATTTCCCTTGGCCCAGGAGGGGTCAAGGCTTAGGCCCATACGGGCTTTGATACCATGCTAAATTTCCATAAGGAAATATATCTCTACATTAATCAAATAATGTTACAAATAAATATATGAAGTGTTGTCGGGAAATTATCTTGGACACACAATCACTTGGTTGAGAGAATCTCTCAACCACACACCAATCTAGGAAACATAATAGGAACACATACTCCTCTAGATAGAAAGAATCACAACGGAGACAAGTAAGAATTACATTTTCCAACACACATCTCCTTTGGATTTTATACTTTTATCCCTTCTCCCGGCATCGCATGAGAATGAATGAGGAGCTACAATGTCTCTGTGAATGGTGGCACTAACAATGTCCATGTTCGATACCAAGACTTTACTGCAACAAGGAGATTTCAAACTGTGACCCTAAACCCTATCCAAATGGATTTAGATCAAACCAATATATCAACCATGGTTGACTGAAATGAATTTATTGATGCTAAGATCCTTGAGTCTACAATTTAGTGGATATCAGACCTGTGACACGCAGTAAAAAAAATCAATTCCTTTGTATTATAGAGCTTCACTAGTACATAAAATCCCTTTTGGGCTAAAAAAATGACAGGAAGCCATGAAACCTGCAGAGAGATATTTATTCAACTCAATGAAAGTTTAGGTGATAACAACGATATGTCTATGGAGCACAATGATTTGGCTATATTGATAACATGAAGATATATTGTTTCAATTATTATGCTAGGAATCTAGAAGCTTATTAAAAAATTTAAAATATTTGATAAATACTTTTTGGTTAACCATTTATTTTAAATATTACCAATTAAAACAAATAGCCATAATCAACATTTAACACATCAAATTTCAAATACAACAATCATTTTAACTTGCAAATTTATTTTAAATATTTCAAATAAAAACAATGCTCCATGATTGTTGTTTTATTATTCACAATTAGTTAGTCTATTTTTTTGTTATTGTAAACTTTGAATATCATGCTTTACGTATTACTTCATAACAAGAATCCTCAATTAGTCTATTTTAAATATTTCAAATAAAATAAAAATAATTTATTATCGTCATTTTACTTATAAAATCTTGATACCTCCAACTTAATTTAATTAGTAGATTGGTGTGATGTATTTTAAAATAAACCTTCTAAAATTTGCAATCTTTATCAAAACCAAATATTATGAATGGTATAAATTTAAATGTCACAATTAAAAAAAAAATTACAAACTTTTTTTCATTTTCAAAACTTTACAAATTTTGTTTCATTTTCTAAACTTTACTCCTGTAGGTTAAATCAGAGATATTAAATATGAAAAAATTCATATAGTTTACGTATTATAATCGCTGACATGTTTCGACCTCCTGTACCTGTACCTGCAAGGATCCAAACCAAGCAGTCATATTTATAATCAAATGTGTAGAAGGCCATGGGGAAACCTACCATTGGCATGGCATTTATCTGGATGAGATGTGCCATCTTTACAATAGCAGAAAAACATGGTCGGTTGGTATATGTTATAACCACAAATCCCACTACTATTGTAACAAACGGCACACCTTTGTTGTCTTTTGGGGTTGACATTCCGTGTAACCTAAAATCCCTGCGCTAGTAACGTCTTATAATTAATCAGCTGCTGAGAGACATTTTGACTTACTGGTTGTTGAAATACATTACAGAAAGGTGGTCCCTCTAAATTTAAACGGGGGATCAAATTGTCCTACCAAATTAGGAAGAAGAAAAAGAACACGTATTCTCATGCTTTGCTCTCCTCTCGTTGGGAGATAGAAATGGGTGAGTAATTTTTTCAACATAATAAAGGAGGAGAATACAAGAAAATGTAAGAAGTATGGTTCTGCAAATATATAAAGAAATGAAAGAGATTGAATTGGACAAAGTGGCCGGCTTCACGAATTCCACGCGCCCTCTCGCTTCCGGTCCATTGAAATTTGTCCACCCATTGGGTGGGTGGAGACACTGAACCTCTTCCCAAACTTATGACCATTCATTTTTGAGATATTAACTGAATATTGATATTTTGAAATGAGGTTTTAACAGCAACTGGGATAACCTTTCGTTTGCTTGTATCTTCGTACACCACGATGGTTGTATTTTCCTACACCATTTGTGTGTATGGTGACCCTTTTAGAGATTTGAACACATGTGGGCTATATTGTAAATACATTTTAAATCGAAGTTGGTGATGGACTTCCTAAAAGCATGTCACTATGGTCATTTATGATTTTGGAATGGATTTTTTTTTTTTTTTTGTCATTTTGAATTTTTTACACATTTCTCTTTTATTCTATAAAGAAGGAAGTTGTTTGGCCCTTGATTGGGGTGTTATGTGGAGGATTCGGCCTCCCATCAGCATTAATGATAGTCACATTGGGGATGATGCCCATCGCCCTTCGCATGAGTTGCAAGGGTGGCAAGCGATACCTCTGCATGCAAGCACATGCAAGGTGGCAGAAAGTTTGCTCGCACATGAGCATTAAAACGATGAGGAGACAAGCGTAGGGGTTTCATTGCAAAGGCAAGTTTGGATGCAGGCGAGATTGTGGGACTAGAGACCCCAACCCACGACCTCCTCTGCAATTCCCGTGTATGTATGTCGCTCTAACCTCTTTGTACACATCATGGTTATCTGTTTGAAGTTTCTTTGGGATGGTAACGATCCACACGAGAGCAAAAGGGGCTGGTACAAACCCCTGTGGGTTACAGGAGGGTGCATTAAATTTTTTGTTGTTAGGGGGAAGGAGCAAATTTCAATGGGTTTTGATGTCTGGTTTATGGTAGGTCTGATGGGTGGGCACTGCATGCAGCAGTACTGGAGTCTGGTGGGTAAGGGATACCTCCAAGCTAGACCTCGGAGGTGTAAAAAAACCCTATTCGTGATAAGGACAAGAGAGTAATCCAGAGAGGAGGGGAAACTGATAAATCTGCAATTCAACCTCCATTTGGTTCCTAGTGACTCTGAGCACAGGGAGAGAAGGGGAGTTAATTCTTAAAAGTCCCATGCTCAATCCCTAGACACTTCCTTTGTTACCCCTGAGGCCAAGAAGGACAAAGAAGCTAGGAGTAAGTGCTAGGGGGCTAGGGAGTATAGGCATCTGTGGGTGGGAGAGGAAGAGCATGGGTCGGGTTTGTGGGGTCTTGGTAAGGTCAACTCGAGTCAGAGTCACACGATGACAAAGATCGGACAATTCTGATATGTTATCACTCATGTTTGGTCCAATGATTGTTTAAACCATAAGGAATTACACCTCCGCATAATTCATTGGACAGGTTTCCTGACACAGAACAGTGGAATGGCTCGTGGGTTAGCTCGCTCCAGGATTCCTACTCCTCGTGGGAGTTTCAAAATCCCTGGTGTTCGCGGCCGTGGAAAAAGAGACAAGGGGAAGGCAATTGATACCCAACCCAACTCCCCCCGGAGCAAGCCTAGAGGGCGCAGGCCGGCCATCGAAGTAATTCAAGAGGCAGCAACGACGTACCATGAAAATACCTTAGAAGAGATCGAGCAGCTTATAGAAAAGTGGGAGGTTGACATTAACAAACAGGCGGAGACAGAGATGGAGATGGCCACTAAGGAGTAGAAATATTTAATTCCAGATCCGGGCGAAACCAGAGGGAGGCTCACTCAATTTAGACAGACCATGTTTATGTATTGGTCTATGAAAAGCATTCTCGAAAAATCTCTTGAGCATATTTCCATGAGTTTGGTGGCTCTCGCACAGGACTTTCCGGACTACAAGATGGAGTTTGTTAAGCTCAAGTTTCAGTTAAGGAAGCAAGATGATCGGTTGGACCGCATTGAGCATCATATCCCCTACATTGCCAAGCCAATGGAGCAAGCTTACACCTCAATTAAAAACCTAGCACCAGTGGAGTTAGCCTCGATCCCACATGAGGCTCAGTAATTTCTGAATGGATAACTATGTTCTTTTTTTATTATTATTTACATGCAAATAGCTTTTAAATTTTAAATGTTCAGTAGATATGATAGGCATGATGGTAAATACTTTGTAAGGGTGAATATTCAACCATGTTTGTTTGGTTCAACAGACTTAAGACTCTATATTTTCCGATGACATACCACACCATCACATGGCCAACAGATCCGGTTTACCTTCATGGGTCGGTTGAGACCACCAAACTGTTATATCTAGCTATATAATGTTTTAGAAAATGAATGAGAATATAATACTAGAAAGCTTTAAAAAAAATTAATAAAGAAAGTTGTTTCTTTAAAATTAAAAAATTAAAAATAAAAATAAAATAAAAAAATTTTAAAAATAAACTAAAAATAATAAAAAGTATATATATAATTCTATTTAAATTAATATAAAAATTAATCGAAGATCAAATTTATACATTGAAGTTAAGAAAATATTTTAAAAATAGTGGAAAATATCATAAATATCGAATAATCTTTTATCAAAATTTAAATATTCAATATCTTTTATTTTGGAAAATCTAAATTTAAAATATTGTTTTAATAAAATATATATTATAAATATGTTTTAATAAAATATAAAATTCTTAAATATGTAATATGAATTCCTTAATAATTATAATGAATATTGAACAATAATGAACATGTTTGACATATATTATTATGTTAGATAAGCCATCATTTTTTAGGGCTTTGCTATGTGGACTTTCCTAATTATATTTTTGGTTAAATTTCTTAATTTTCTAATTTAAGTTAAATTTATTTTCTCATCGTAATTTAATTTATCGTTAATAATTTATATATTTATTTAAATAAATATTAAATTATTAGGTATTAATTTATACAAATCAACCATATATTGCAAAAATAATTTACTCACAATCATTTTTCATCATTTATTTATATGTTAAATTTAGAGTTTTCAACCCATAGAGATACAAGGAGAAATACAAAACTGAAACCTATAACTCAGCGCCCTCAAAATGAGTTTGTCAAAGAAATTTAGCCGCTAGAAAATCAACCTTTGGATGAACTCGGCCTAGAGAAATCAACCTCAAATATTCAATTAGCAATTTGACACCCTCCTTGCATGCCACTACTACAAACTAGGGAAAACTAGATCCTCCGACAACTCAACCTCCTCCAAGTCAACTCGATCTCACTCTAGCAACTTGGCCTTGCAATCTCCTCCTACTTAGCCTCTTGGTTTCATCCCAATCCACTAGCACTCCTCCTCTGCGCATGTAGTCTACTAAGCCACTCACACTTAGAGAAAATCACTTTACTTTATCTTCATGATGACTCACTCAATTAACTTATCTCTTCACCTCTTTACTAGGCCTCCTTTAAATTCTTCATCAAGTCCAATTCCCTAACTCTAATATCGCTTCTAGAATCATCTTGGAAATCAATGGCTAATATTATTTCTATATCACTTAAATAATCAAATTATTTATTTTTAGAAAATTACTTAATACCACAGTGCACAATAATCAATTGACTCTAATTATTGCGCTTAGACTTAGAAAATGAAAAAAAATATAAATCACTTCCTTAACAAAGCAAACAGCTAAAAAAAAAGTTATGTGTTAGACATACTAAAACACAAAGCCTGTTTTTAGCGACTTCACCAATATCCACTTCTTGGCATCTTCACATTACTCGCAATGGTCTCTTGTTGTCGTTATCTTTGTCAAAATGACAATAAACAAATTCCAATTTTTCAATAAGTCAATGGCCGTCAACTTGTTTAATCACTTTATCCGGACCAGTTTTTTTGGAACAAAGAACGGATTAGGAAGTTCGACAACATGTTAATATTGTACTTCTGCCACTTTGTATTTGACCCTGGGCCTTTAGAAGGATAAAAATTCTCGTAAAATTCTTTGTATGTGACATTGGAGCCTACCTTAACACAAGGGTTTATAGCTCAACTGGTTGTCACTATATTGCTAAGAATTTGTTTAGTTCCATACTAGCAGGTGCCTTGTTAAACCCCGCTCGGTAAGGTGCACTAATCTATGCCAATGGGCTTATTTTGGAATCTAGATACCATCTTCAAATTTGATGAAGCATCCTTGGGTTTCCCATGATATTTCCCTTTGAAATAATAAGATAGAAAGAAAGGGTTTCCTCCGTAAGTTTCTTGTGAAATCCTAATTCCCTCACTATATTATGTGACAGTGGAGGCTACCTTAACACAAGGGGTTATATCTCAACTAGTTGTCACCGTATTGCTGAGAATTTGTTTAGTTCCATACTAGCAAAACTCACTAGGTAAGGTGCACTAATCTATGCCAATGGGCTTATTTGGGAATCTGGATACCATCTTCAAATGTGATGAAGAATCCTTGGGTTTCCCACGAGATTTCCCTTTGAAACAAAAACAGTGACCATTACGTTGACCATGAAAAAAAAAACCCTTGAGGGCAGATTTTGACCATACAAATAAATGACTATATACGCTCCTCCATCTCTAAACCATGTAATTCTGGGTGAAAATGACAATGAGGCTGAACTTAAAAGGTCACAGAGGTCCACTGAGATTAAAAAAACTATGATTCAAGAAACAAAACTGGAAATGCGCTGATACAAGGAAAACTTGAGAGAAGTGTTTTTCACTTACTGAAACACCACACAAATACGTGTTAACTCCTCATACATGTCAGCATTGAATAGACTCTCTTAATCAATAAGGAAAAATAAAATAACAATCGAAGGACATAGGCACCAGAAACAGTAGCTTATAGTCATTTCACTGGTAAGATTGACAAAGTGTTAAACCATTGACCAGGTTTCCATTCTAGCTATGGTCTGCTCTAACACACAAATTGTAGGAACCTCAGAAAGACAGAGGCGCAGTGGAAGCCTCAAGTGATTTTGATGAAGTAGATATCCTTCATGCACCTGAGCTAAAGGAAGACCATTCCTTGTAGTGTAGCCCATCTGGACATGTTTTTTGAAGCCTTTCGAAAGGGAGAAAGGAAAAGGAAATAAAATGTCCATGTACTCATTATACATAACGTTTTATAGGAATCCTATAATCTATTTCATTTTCACAGTACGACTAACTAATAACTGAATGTCCATACTCAAATGTTTTGCGGGAAACTATTGTATTGTTTAATACAAAATATATAAAACCAGATCTGCCTAAAGGTATCTATTAGATCCCAATATAAAATGAACCTCTCTGTAAAATATATATTGCAACTTTTAGCATTTTTCAATCTGGGCTAAAGATATATGTAATTTGACACCATTTGAAACTAGCAACCATATGTCAAGTAATAAATATCTAGAGATGCATCAGAAATTCCAATTTTTGGTGTGCCAAAATTATCAAAACACTAGATCTACAAGGACATATAACATCATCCTTATGATCATTAATAGTCATTCAGATAGATTTTTCTAGGCAAGCTCGGAAAAGGAAAAAACATTTGTGTTTTGAGCAATTACAGACCTTTCTTGCTAGCATCTCTAGGTAGTTATCTTGAAAAAGTGCAAGAATTTGGTTTGATGCAGCTCTCAATTATCTCTTCGGCATATTTTTAAGATCTGTGATCTGAATCATGGCATTGACACCACCAAGCTTGAAATCAAGGAGCTTGATGCCCTTCTCTAGAATTTGGACCCTCCATCTTAGAAACTTTGAGTCAGCTTCTCATCGTCTCCAAAGATCTTCTCGTAGAGCTCCTTGTCTTGAAAAATCCCATAAGCATTGTAGCACATAGGGTGGCCCACTTTATCATAAAAATGCATGAAGGCCATTAAATTCAGATTCTCATCAAATTTCAGATCCTCTTCAACTATACTGTCAGCTCCAAATGCCTTCCTCCATGCCACACTATTCTGCAACATGATGAATGCATCATTCACCCTGAAATCTCTGGCACAAAGAAATTTCGAAAGTATAACATTAGTCTCTGGTCCAAATAAGCAAGGGAACCCACTAAGGGAGCATTAATTTTGGTGGAAGGTTCATATTGATCATAATTTTTTATCGCATCAGTAAACCTATCCATGTTGTCTAGGCCTCCCACCACAGCTCCCACCAAGAATTTGGGATTGGGTGCACTATTGTACAAACATTAGAAGCCTTCTTTGCACGGAATGGGTTGAGGATGATTGGCCTTGGAGGGCAGAGAAGAGGCTCTGTGATGAATAAGTTTTGGATAGAGGACCATATCCAACCATGTATGAAATCCTCATAGGATTATCTCCCAGTATGTAATCAACCTTCATCAACACAAAATTGATTTAGATCCTGCATACATTAGTAACTTTTTGAAATAATAGGAAAATTAAGCATTGGGCTATCATGAATCTATACCTGGAATTTTGCAAGTGCTCTTGGCCTGTGAGGAGTGACTGTCACTGTCCCACCACAAGTTACTACTTGTTTGGAGGAGCTCAAGTATTTTGCATATGTCAAGAGCAAGAAGGAAGAAGATGTAATGTATTACAAATTAGTATCCTGCAACGTGTAAAGAAGACCTCTTGCTTACACAACAACATATAGTGTTAAATTTAGAAGAAGAGAGAGCAAGTGTACTATATTTCAATGCCAGTAAAATCTAAGAGATCACCTGGAGTATATTGAGCATGTGAATAGGGTGTTCTAGGCAGAAGATAGCAAATAAAATTGTCTGCATGCCCTTTGTATTCATGAAGGGAGTGCACATTTCGTATCAAGAACTCCTTCACACAAATGACATGAATATAATCAATCATTTACATAGAACACCCAATAGACAATCAAACTGCCCAAAAAAGTTTCCCTGTAGTTAATTACAATAATAAAGATTTATTTGAATATTAAAATCTATTAAGGGATACATATGTGAATTTAGGAAGGGGTATTCAGTGCTTTTGGATTTAAACATGTTACCTCTTCAAAATAAACACATGCTATTGTACTGATTGCTGAACTTATGAGGATTGCAAATTCTAGGAATATCTAGGAATCTGACTGTCACTAGAAAGGTCAAACAATTGACCCTCTTGTAACCATCAGATTTCAAGATATTCCAGGAATCTGCAGTCAACATAAGAATACCTTGCTACTAAATGTTAGGTAACCATTCCTACCTTCCATGCTTCCCAAAGTAGCCTCGGTTTCACCCTAGCAATCTGGAAAGAATCATAATAAGCTAATGTGGTTCCTTTGGTTCCACCAGTATTGGTGGCATGGTCAGTTGTTCATGAAACCAGCATTCTAATCTCCTTAGCATTATGATCAATTGCCACTGTTCTTCCCAAGTCAGTGAACTCAGCTCTACCTTGGCATCAAAAGTGTAATTGCATAAAAGGAATGTCGTTCTCATGCCAATAGGTCTCCTACGATGAATGCGCAGGAACCTAGTACATAGACCATTTTTCTCTTTTCTTAGCTACGCAGGGCTTATTTCCCTTTCCAAATATCAATAATTCTTTTCCAAGGAAAATCTATAATAAGAAAAGTATTTTACTATATTCTAAAAGGTGAAGATGTCGAAATCATGCCACAAAGTGAAAGGAAATAAAATATCTTTCCTCAAACCACCAAATATATAAAGAAAACAATAATTATTATAATAATAGAACTAGATCTATCGATCTATGCATGATATGATAACCATAAGCATTCAAGGGACTAAAAATATCTTTGACCAAAACAAACCAAAAATTTCAAACTCAACAAAATCCTCTAAACAAGCAACAAACAAACCACTAAATTTTTCTAATATATCAAAGCTAGACATCAACACAATTTCATGTACTTGAATAATCCCATTGTTGCTTAGCGTTATACTTCTTAAATTAGTTATTTATCATCTAATACTAGGACACTATCTATGTGAAAAGAAATAGGTCTCAACTTCATCAAATATGACTTCATTTCCAATCAAAGATCAAAATCAGCTTCATTTCCAATACCAATATAAAATCACACATTTTCCAAATATCAATAATTAGTTTCCAAGAAAATATAAAACTTGAAACTTAGCAAAATTCCCCAAACACAAGCAACATATATATCATTAAAAAATTTCAAGATGTTAGAGCTAGACATCAAGGTAGTTTCATGTACTTGGATGATCCCATTGATTCTTTGTGTTAGTCTTGCTACATTAGTTATCTATCATTTAATACTAGTCAGACACTATCTATGTGAAAAGAAATAGGTCCTAGCCTCATCAAATCCAGCTTCATTTCCTGTCACAAATAAGAAACAAACAATGTAAGGATTAAATATGAAACATCAATCTTAAAATAACATGCATGAAAGAAATGTAGTTGCAATTTTACAATGAAAAATACAAAACATAGAACCCATTTGTACCTAAATTTGACATATAGTAATCTTGCATGATCAACGAAACATGTATACCAAAATAAGAGTCCTAGGGTATTTCAATTTCCTATTTCTCATCTTGGTCATCATTTTCTACATTGTGAACATGATCTTCTCCAGATGTACTGTCATTATGAGCCTCCAAAACATTATGTTCTGTATCAATTTCATTAGATAAATTTATTGTTTTCTCCCCTTCTATCACAATTTGATCGCCAAAGCACTAGTGCTCTTTCATATGGAAAATTGTTAATGTCATACTTTGTTACATATAATCTTAAACATGTATCCACATGTTTATCAATCTTGTTCCTCAACTTTGACTTCAAGAATGATAGTTCACTAAACATTCTCTCATCCTCCACTGATCCAAAAATCATGGTTTGACACAAATCTGCTAATTTGAAATATTCTGATATGTTTTCTTGCAGGTATTGGCTAGCACTTAAAGTAGTCCATAATCTTGTTATAGCATTGTTTTCATTAGGATTCTCCAAAAAAGGATATTGCTTCCACATTGTTTCAGCAAAGCGTCCACCTTGTTGATACAATTTTGATGAATCTAAAATACTTTCAATATGTTCTCCATGTATCGAGACTTTCTTGCAAAAGTGGTCTACTAAACATTTTAATCTCTTTGGAAAATCATATTTTAAATTTCTTGGACAATGACAATTGTTCCAATATTGAGGGTATACCACACACATGGCCTCCAATAGTTCATCTCGAAGAAATCGTTCTCTTATCTCTGATGATAGTGATCTTGCAATTTCTATCAAATTTTGTCTCACTGAAATCACAATATTATCAAATTGGTCTCTTGACACGGGCCAATCTTTGGTGATTCGTCATGTATTACTAATATAATGAAAGGCGACCATATACCCACGCATTACGATACATAGTATCCCTTTTTCATCAAACGTCAAAAAAATTTCAATATTTTCTATATTGATGATCTTAGTCCAACTTGTAAACTCTGGACCAGTAAAAGAGTTCGGCATCACATACAAATTATCCAATGCAAGGCATGATGACTTTCTCACATTTGTGTATTCAAAAATATACATTGTGTGATCCTAAGACATTTTCACGATGACATTCATTTCATGTAGCATACGAAGGATTCCAGCCAATGTCCATAATGTTTCTATATCATTTATTCAAAAAAGAAGATCTTGAGCTTTGTCTACATTGTAGCGATTTTCATACATCAACCCTACCAAATATTTGAACTCACTAAATAGTCTTTGAGCTGGTACATTTAATGATATCCATCTTGTATCAACATATTTCAGTAGTTTTTTTCCATCCGTAACACCATCTGCAAATTTTTGAAACTCTAAATATCGTTTGGGACTACGATAAAAGTATGCATGAGTCTCACATACAAGATCTTCAAATTTTGAAACTGATGGAAACTTGGTTACTATTTTAAATTCAATATTCATCTAATGAGCCATACAATGAATATTATGCATATATGGCGAAGCTGATAGTTGTATTCTAACACAAAGACCATTCCTTTGTCCTTGCATTACTGATGCTCCATCTACTCAAACACATACCAACATTTTTGCAATCATTAAATGATCCATACCACTTTCCTTCAAACTATTAAGAACAAGTTCATAAATATTTCCAGCTGTAGAAGTCTCTCTCATCTTTTTAATCCCAAGAAGATAGGAATGCCTAATATGGTCATTAACCATATAAATGCTCATGTAGATCCATGAAGTATTATCTATAGCCGTAACCTCAGCCAAAGACAATTCCAAAAACCTAGCATTTGCAATCTCCTGTTTCAAATCATCATTTTCTACTTGAGCTAGATATCTTTCCCATTCCCAACCACTAGTTACAAACCAATGAGAAGATGGAAATTTTGGCACGTGAAGAAAAGATAGAAATTTCATGTGATCTGGATAATCTGTCATGGGATGACCTTTACATAATATGTGAAATACAGTGCTCAATTATATCATCTTGGATAAGAAACTTCTTTCCATCGTCTTTTCAAATTGAGATATGATGGTTCCTCCACTTGCCTCAAGTTTCCTCTTACTTATTAAATATTTTTTGTATTCTTCCACACATTGGATATGTCGACATTCCTACAAATATTTCCATCTGACAATAGATTTCTCTTTACCATTTACAATTTTCTTTTCATACACCTTTCCTGCATGCTTTTGTACTGTATCTAGCTTCATCTGAAATTTCACTACCTTGCAACTTTTCCAACTACACGAAATACATCTAAATTATCGTAAATCCTTATTGGTAGGAGGTATTTCTTCAATAAATGGAAAACTTGAGACCCAATCATCTTGGAATTTTCTCCCTATGATCCACTGGCCTTTTTTCTTTTTCTGTGAATGGTTTGTGTCACCTTCCAAGGAAAAATCTTTAACATTTTCATCACTAATTTCTGTTGAAACTGCATTTATCTCACCTTGATCAGTTGAGGAACCTATTCTTTCATCCATCATATGGATATCAGATGAATTTTCACAAGATTTAACATCTCTCTCAGTAAAATATTGTTCAAAGGAGCTTGAAGCATGAAGACAATGTGTATTCTTGGATTGAGGCTTTTTAAAGTATGATAATACATCCATTTGCCTTGATAGTTTCTTCCTGGGATTAGATTTTGACATCTCACTGAATATTCCAAAAGTAAAATTTCAAATCGATCTAGAAACCTGCATCAATAGTTTCCAAGAGTTGAGAATTACTATATTTGTAAGTATCTTTCAAAGTAAAATAAGTGTCATGTTCACAAAAACCATTAAGAAATTTTTTATTAAAATGTTGTGCCAAGGCCCAAGCCCAAAATAAAAAATAAATCATTGTACACAAAACAATAACATCATGATTCATCATCTATAAAACAAAGAACATCATTCATATGTAAAATATATAAAAATTTCCACTAAATTAATTCATATCTCCAAATCATCTAATGAACACTTGAAAGATTTAAACAAAACAACAAAGTATTACAATAACTTTAATCATCCTTTTCAAAACACCTCTCCCTTAAGTTGTAAATAATTGGTTATAAGAAGTTGAAACATATCCTTTATCATTTTCCATGGTAAAAGTGAGGAGGAAGGCAACTAGTCAATTACTAGTGATTCTTTTACTTATCTTTCCCTTGATGAATTGGTTATAAGAAGTTGAAACATATCCTCTATCATTTTCCATGATAAAAGTGAGGAGGAAGGAAACTAGTCAGTTACTAGTGACATTTACACCCTCCATAGAGAAGACGGAGGACTTGGGCTAATTAACAGCCATGCTCCAAGGATGGTTTTAGCGACTAAATGGCTTGCAAGGACAAATGAAGGAGAAGCTCCTTATGAGGTAGTTGTCAAGCATAGGCTAGAAACAACTTCACATATACACAATGTCCAAGTCCCTAATGATTTATGATTTAATCAATATAGGTGCAAATTCCTTTAATTTTCCTAGATGAACAATTGTCAAAACAATTTGGAATCATTGCAAGTAATATTTCATGAGCTTGACGAAGCTAATGATTTTTAAGAATACTAGATTACACTGAGACACCAAGTGGACCACATTTCTAGGTGGGCCAATGGTTTGAGTTTACATGCATGAAGCAAGCATGGGAAAAAGAAATTGCAAGCGTTAAATCATCTATTGGGTTTGATCAGTGAAATGGACCCTTTGCAGGGTAAATCAATGGAATGGTATATTTGCACTTGTTTAATCAACAGAATGGACCCTTTATATAGGTTTAATAAGTGAGATGGACAAAATACCAACAGTATGTATCAAAAAAACATAGAATAAGCCAAAAGGACCAATGATTACACCAATTGCGAATAAAAACAATAGTTATGAAAAATTGCAAAAATAAAAACTAAAAAAAAAAAGTGGATATGCAAAAAGGACGAGGGAAACTTGAGCAAAAATATGATGCATGTTGTTAATGGCCTGAATATAAGAATTGGTTGTATTAACAACCCTAGAAATTGCTCTAAGCACTTGGAGTGGGAAGCTTAAGGAGAATTCCAAGCAAGAAAACTCCCAATGAGTTTGAAATTGCAAAGCGCTAAAGAGACCCCGATATTGGTACAGGCACACATTGGCAATGTGAATAATTACATCTAAGAAGGAGAGAAACCCAAGAAACTGAGCATGCAAGTAAAGAGGAGATTGTTGCAAGATGCACCTATGGTACACTCTTCATTGGAATATATATTTATAGAGGTAGAACATTGGTGGAGAGTGACCATATTTAACCAAGTCTCCTAAGGTTATAATTATAAAATACATATTTAGGTGGGTGAGCACATGTGACCAAGCCCCCCATGAAATATATAGGATGAAATTGGAAAAACAGAGTGAAAATGTAAATACAATTATAATACCTAGTCTAACTAATTCCAATGGGAGCATGGGGACTACACCTCAATCTCGTTGACTAATGTTTTGTAGTACCCCTAGATACATATACTTAAAGAGATTTCACTTTTCAATAGACTATACCATCATTCAACAATGGGGGCATCTTCTACCAAAGAAAAACTTACCAAGGCTTCATCTCGTAACCATGGATTGATATCCCCAATCACATGATTAGTTCTATGAGTGAACAAGTTAGTTATCACAAAATCATTCCTAAAGTGATTCTAAAAAAGTTATACTGAAACTTCTCTTCCTGACAAACCTCTCCGGTGATGGAAAGTGTCAACAGTTTGGATTTCTAGCCCTATACAAGTAAATGTATGACCTGCTTCACTATGAAAAGTTACTTTGAACTAAATTTTCAGAGAGACAGATATGGATCCATTATCATACCCTTTATCCCTTGTAAAGTTTATGCTAAAAATCATAAACTCGTGTTCCCAACAAAACTCACCAGTTATGGAAAGTGTTAAAAGTTTGGGTTTGTAGGCCTATACAAGTAATGCATACCCTGTCTCACTATGACAAGATAATTTGAAATTTGAATTAAAATTTCAAAGATCCAAATATGGATCCATTATTATATCCCTGATGCATTATATAGGTTATGATACAAATCATAGAGATTGATGTGCTTGTAATAAACACGGTATCTATGTTCTGGAATTTGGACACGTACTAATTTTAGGAAATTAGAAAATAATTTTTTTTGTGAGGGGTTAGATTGCTAGAATTATCTATTTTACATATAGATGAGACCTCCATGGGACTTTTTTGGATGGGGAAATAACATTATATAGGCTTAAGGCTCAATTATTTTGGGCACATACACTAGCACAAATGGTAGAGATTTTTTTTGTTCTAGAGGACCGAAAGGATAATTTGGTAACCTAAGGCAGAATAATGAAGGTCCTATTCTAATCTCCATTAGAATAATCCGAATAGGTGGAAAATAATCTCTCTCTAGACCAAACTTCTTAGGATATATATTGAAGTTCTGAGCACACTTGACATGCTCTCGAATCACTCCAAAATATTTGAATTATGTGTTGTTTCATAAATTTATGTTATGTGTTGTTTCAAGAGGACTGAAACCCATTTTATGCATAAAATAAACTCAAAGCCAATAATTATAAACTGAGCCATCACTCTCCTTCATGTCATAATCTTGGAGAAAGTATTTCACTAATATTACAGTAGTATGTCACATTAAATTTCGTGCTAAAGACCCTTTATTCTAGGCATATATATAGAAAATACTATTTTTAAGACTATAAGAAGTGACATCAGTCACCATTAGACCACCTCCTAAGCATAAGTATATTAAAATGATTTAATCATAGGAATCGATATTCCCCAGATTATTTCTAAGCATAAAGGATATCGAGAGCAGGCTCACCAGGATTATGATCTAGCTACAGTGACCTTAGAAGATACAATTTGTAGTATAAGTTCTATGTAGAATTTCAATGTCAATATTGGTATATATGTATACACAACTCAAATGGATATAATTCAGTGAGCCAAGAAAAGTTGCAAGTGTCTCTCTGGAAGATATTTACAAATAAATTTTGATGAAAGCAGTCGATATCTTAAGACATGTACACCACATAACCAGACAAGAAAGATGTCTACAATTAGAATTCTTCATGTGACATTAATAAAAGGTACTATACCCGTTGAAGACAGTTTTTATGATCATGACATGCAGGAGCAGGCCTAACAACAATATCCATGATCATAAAAGAATAATATACAATCTCTAATAAGGAACTATCTCCTTGGTTCAATGATGGGAAACTTCAAGTTCTGTAACAATAAAGATACGATGAAAAAGAATACCTCTTACAGCCACCTTCATGAAGTATAATTCTAATTAGTAGTGAATAATACATGCATATCTATATAAATAAGCATAAATCACCATGGAACAAACAATTAGAAGGATAAAAGTTTACAACCAATCGAGGTAGATCATGAAAATGTTATGAGGATTAAGGGGTTTTGTAGGCCTATACAAGTAATGCATACCTTGTCTCACTATGAGAATATACTTTGAAATTTGAATTAAATTTTCAAAGATCCAAAGATGGATCCATTATTATATCCCTGATGCATTGTATAGGTTATGATACAAATCATAAAGAGTGATGTGCTTGTAATAAAAATGGTATCTATGTTCTGGAGTATGGACACACATGAAACATTCCAATATGGAATGTCATGGAATTCACTGCATGAAAAAGTTTGCAATATGCTTTTAAAGGTCATTGATCTCTCATTCCTGGGGAAAAATGAAGGGCCCATATGTGCAATCTATAAATGTGGTGGAGTAATTAACAAAACAAAAAATTAAAAACGATATATAAGTTGGGTTATGTTCATGACGACGTATCCAATTGCATATTAACATTGCCGTGACTATCTCCCACCGTTTTCCCTCCCCTACTCTGAATTTTTCATGTTAAATTACACATCCTCTTCCCTGCCCCACCATGAATTATGCATATTCAGTCACTAAACCCTATTCTCTGCCCCACTCTGAATTCTGCATTGTACTGCTACAATTAAATGTATCTAACCCTCATACTTCATGCAGCTTTGATACTATGCAAGCAACAATTTTTCAACCCTAAAGCACCTAGAAACAAAGACAAAGAAACAGAGAGAGAGAATAAAAGTGGAAATTAGATATATGAAAAAATAAAAATGGAAAAAAAGTGGACTTGCAAAAAGGACGAGGGAAACCTGAGAAAAAATATGATGCATGTTGTTAATGGCCTGAATATAAGAATTTGTTGTATCAACAAGCCTATAAATTATTATAACCACATGGAGTGGGAAGCTCAAGGAGAATTCAAAGCAAGAATTCAGTTATGTGTATACATAACTCAAACCGATATAATTCAGTGAGCCAAGAAAAGTTGCAAGTGTCTCTCTTGAAGATCTTTACAGATAAATTTTGATGAAAGCAATCGATATCTTAAGACATGTACACCACATAACCAGACATGAAGGATGTCTATAGTTATAATTCTTCACGTGAAATTAATAAAATGCACTATACCCCTTGAAGACAGTTTTTATGATCATGACATGCAGGAGCAGGCCTAACAACAAAATCCATGATCATAAAAGAATAATATATAATCTATAATAAGGAACTATCTCCTTGGTTCAATGATGGGAAACTTCAAGTTCTGTAACAATAAAGATACGATGAAAAAGAATACCTTTTACAATCATGTTCATGAAGTATAATTCTAATTAGTAGTGAATAAGACATGCATATTTATATAAATAAGCATAAATCACTATGGAACAAACAATTAGAAGGATAAAAATTTACAAGCAATCGAGGTAGGTCATGAAAATGTTATGAGAATTAAGGGGTTTTGTAGGCCTATACAAGTAATGCATACCCTGTCTCACTATGACAAGTAATGCATACAAGTAAGGGGTTTTGTAGGCCTATACGATTTCTCTTTTAGCTGAGGTAAAGTGATTCTCAAAATTTTATACTAAAACTTCTCTTCCTGACAAACCTCTTCAATGTGATGGAAAGTGTCAACAGTTTGGATTTATAGCTATTGTGAGCTTAAAAGAAGGTTGGAACAAGTGTAAACTTTTGAATTTTGGCTTACCTCTTGCAAATCACCCACAGAGCACCTGCATTCACCACTGACCATCACTGTTAGACTCGCCCAAGAAATCACCAGCATTCACCAGCACAATTTGAAGCATTCGGACTGGAAAATTTATTAAAAAATAATAATTACAGAGCGATATTAGACTCGCCGAAGCAATCACCGGCACACTTGAAGCATTAGGACTCAGCAAATTTATAAAAATATATATATAATTATAGTTGCAACACAACACCTCTGTCCAAACTCCTCCTCATGGGTTTAGCTCCATGGCACCAGGGAAATGGTACTCTAAATCCCTAGTTCACGCCCTTTTCGGGCGGCTACCACCTCCCGGAACCCAATATTGATTCTTGTTTCCCTCGTCAATGCGTCATCTGAACTAGATCTTGTTGCCCTAGTCAATGCATCATCTTCCCTGCAAGTGCATATAATCTAGGTGCCATGAATCATGAGCCTTGCGCCTCCAACAATCAACTTCCAAGCCCCTTCCAAGCCCCAACCCTGCAGATAATCTGGGCACCATGACTCGTGAGCCTTGCACCTCCAACATTCAACTTCCAAGCCCCTTCCAAGCCCCAACCAGTTGAAATGGGAGCGAATCACTCCAATCCCTCCCCCGACCTAGTAAATTCCAACTAGTGCCATTCAAATCTTTGTTGCACCTCCAACTTCCAAGCCCCAACCCGTAATCCAAGCCCCAACCAGTAAAAATGGGGGTGAATCACTCCAATCCCTCCCCACGACCCAGTAAATCCAGGCGAATGCCATTGAAATCATCTCCAAACCATAAAATTGGGAGGCAAATTCCATGGTTTAAGTTTTATGTGCATTTATTTTGTTGGGCTAACACTTAACACTTAATTATTTTTAAAATAATTATAGGGATAGCTATATAAAACTATAGAAAATGGGTTTTATATAAAAAATCCACCCTACCAAAATTTAAAACCCTTTAAAATCCGCTCTTGGGTTAAAATTCACCCCTAAAATTTCCCTGTTCACCACTAGGACTTTGCACTTTGCACAAGCATAACATGTCTAGAAACAAATCCCTCATTCTTTTTCATATTTCATGTTATGTTAAACTGTATGATGGGTATCTATAGTTTCAAGTGATTATGCAGCAAATTCAGTTCAAATTATACCATTTTGGGAAGTCCTCAAGGAGGGAAGCCCTCAATTGCAAGAAGTATTGTACTAGCATAGATCCATCCTAACTATTTATCTATCAAGTGTCGAGAATAATTAAATCTCTTAAGGTGCAGACCTTTCCTCACGTTTTGAGCTCAAAAATAAGTTTGCATCTTGAGATATTTGGTCTCCTTAGCATTTGGGTTATGACAAAAAACCTAGGAAATTCTTCCTTCCAAAATCATAAATGACCAGAGTGACATGCCCATGATATACATTCAAAAATTTATCAGACAAAGGGAAACCAAGAAATACCCTCAAAGAAAAAACAATTCAGCCGCATCGACAAGCTACTAAGAAACACTAGGAGGATACAAGGAGCAAGACAAAGACACATAGGAGATAATAACTCAAAAAGGAATGGTCATAATTTTGGGAAGAGAACAATCAGTGTCTCCACCCAATGGGTGGACAAATTTTAATGGATGGGAAGTGAGAGGGCGCACATAATTCGTGAATCCGACCACTTTGTCCAATTCAATCTCTTTCATTTCTATTTATATTTGCAAAACCCTTCTTACATTTTCTTGTATTCGCCTCTCTTCGAAGTTGAATACATTACTCATTCATTTCCAACTCCCACGGTACAGTAGAGCATGTTGTTCTTCTTTCTATTTCAATGTCTCCCACTGTTCATCCTTTTTCTTTTCTCCTTCTCTGCTCCTTAACTTCTTGTCTGGACACTCAGTATGAGGTTTCTCATTCCAATACAACTACATGTGTGGATGTTGAATTTGGGTATCCTTTTGGGATAAATAGCAGCAGTTGTGGTGACCCTGACTTGTAGTTATAGTCGTGTGATTACGAGAGCCACGCTCTCATTGAAATAGATGGGAAAAAATATTACATATTGGATTCCTCTTTATTATTTGATAGTAGAAATTATAAAATATTGAAAATTGTTAACGAGAATTTCTGGGGCAGTAACTGCAGTCTTTCATGAAACTACTCCCAATTCTAGAGGTCAGGTGTTACACGTCATTTTTTCACCATGACATTTGATTTACATTATGGGTCTATTACCATCCATATTAGGTTCCCTTAGAGGTCAAAAATACTCATGTTCCTGAACCAAGTCTTGGAAACTAGAGAAAGCTCTTTAAAACCTTTAAAATATTACCTGCACGCTTTTTGTGACCATTACCTACACATGCGTTGATACTTCTTCTATTATCCACAGTGATTTCTGATTTGTTCGCCACTAAAACCCGCGCGCCCCCGTAAAAAGGAATAAATATAAAAAGGTAACTTCTAGAAGCCTAATTAGTCGAATCTTCTCCCAATTGGAAGCCTCTAGAGTCGCACCAGTTTGAGCTTTATCCTTTTACTCATGGAGCTTATCCCTTGGCCAAAGGAACCTAAATCCCTTCATGAGAGGAACTCACCCCTCTCTTAATGGATCTAAAACTACCTCAATCTCTCTATAAATTGAGTTGAAGTTTCAGGTTGAAGGGTAGATACTGCTTTGTATAGATTCTAAGCTGGAGAGAGTTCATAGAGTTCATAGATTCTTAACTAGTAATTTGTTGTCTGCACATTGAATATCACACCTTTGTGCACATGATTTCATGTTGGTTATTCTAGAGAGGAAGGCTTATCAAACCGAAGGAAACGATTGCGCAGACACATGAGAGAAATCTGTACAACGTCAAGGATCAAGTTGTAAGATTTCTCTTTTTAATTTCTGATAATACATATGGATCTCTTTTTCTCATTGTCTTGTTTCTGAATTCATGGAAATGATGTCAATACTTAGACTCCTTGATCACTAAGTTAGACTAGTATTTATGATTATTATATATTGCAGGTGCTTTGATCCTTTGCATTTTTTGTGATTGTAGGTTCTTCTCAGCATTAAATAATTACTTTGGAGCGAAAGAAAAAAGGCTATATTGAACGTATCGGTTGAAAGATAGGAGCATAACCTCATTTCAAAGTTGTAATAATCTAAAATAAAAATAGTTTAGAGAAAGATGCATTCAATGGATCTTTGTTTCTAGTTACCTATTGGGGTACTAGGGAGATCGCTCTTGTCCGCAAGAGGGATTAATCCACAAAAAAAATTGGCGACCATACTAGGGAAGACAAGTTTAGTTTTCTTTGGTTCTGTTTGGTTTGACATTCTAGCTTTCTTGGTTTGACTTCTCTGAGTGCGGTTGGGTATATAAAATTTTAGATTCTCTGAGATAGAAAGCCTTAAATTTATTTTTTCTAAATTTTCTCTTCCCTGCGCAGTTTTATGTGGAAAACGGAGTCTAAGGATAGGAATTTAGAGTAATTCGATTATTAACAGTTTCTAGTTGCAATTGTAGCACTAGTGTAGTGTGGGTGGGATCATTTAACTCATAATAATTGAGTTAAAATCAGTTTAACTAGTTCTAATTGTTTGATGAGATAGTGGAAGATCAAGTGAATTAAAATAGATTTAATTCACCAGTAGTGATTTATCAAGTAACTGATGATTCACTATGTATAGCTGCATGCATGCTAATTTTAGTGGATAACCAGTTGAGACAAAGGTTCAAGGCTAGTTAACTAGCAGTTGTATTTTAGGCAAACTGCCCAGTTGCAGTTATAAAACCATGGAAAGCCCATGATGAATTGCAAAATTAAGGAAGGCTGAATTTACTATTTAATAGGGGTTTTTTTCTCTAGGGATTGCGTAAGCAGGGTAGGCTGATAATTGTCTATGTGTTGTCCAATTTTTCCTAGATCAGTGTGAAGAAATTGGTAGAGTGTATGAGGTTGTGGTGAGCAAAAATACATTGTATTGTTTCATGATTCCTTGGTTGATTATACAATAAATATGGAGGGGTTTTGAGCAGTTTCTTTACCTAGGAATATCTGGTGTTGTGTATTGATTTCCTTCTTTCTCTTACTTGCATGTGATTGAAGGATCATGTTTTATATTCCGTAAATATTGTAGAAGGATTTATTATCTTGCTTTAGTACATTGCATGATCGGATTTAGTCCATTGATATAATTTCTACATGGTATCATAGTTTTGTTAGAGATTTTATACATGGTATCGGAGCGCTATGAATCACAATAGTGGAGAATAAATTGGATTTGTTTTGAATAATATTCAAATTTGCAGGTATTTTCTTTAGAGCTATAAACGGATCAAGATGTCTTTCAATGGATTGAGACTCAAATATGCACTCAAGGTCGGTTTGAATTATATTGCATGGAAGGACAGGATGGAGGCAGTGTTGGAGGAAAATGGGTTAAAGAAATTCATAGATAATGATAATCCCAAGCCCACAGCAGCAGATGCCCAACTTCTTGATGCATGGAAGAATAAGGTAGCAAAGGCGAGGAGGTTCTTCTTAGAGGGAGTTCAAGATCACATTGTCTCGAGTCTCCATGGAAATGCAACTCCATATGCTACGTTGAAGGCCTTAATAGATATTTTTCAAAGCAGCAGTGATAAAAAAAAAAATTGGCACTCAAGGACAAACTCAAGAAAATCAAAATGGAGAAGGTTGACACAATCCAGAAATACTTGATCAAGTTCACTCAATGTTGAGATAATCTTGGAAGTGTTGGGATTAATATAGTTGATGATGACTTGGTGAGCCTAACACTTCTAGGCCTTCCCAAGAGCTAGCATAGTTACCATGACTCTGTGAATGGGAGGAAGAAGTTACCAGATTGGGAGCGACTTTGGTCAGATTTGGTACAAGAAGAGTTTCGGTCGAATACCAGGGATGGATCCTCATCCAAGACAGATGATGAGGAAAATTGTGCCTTAGTTGGTAAGGAAAATAAGGGGAAGGGGAAGAAGTCCTATTCCAAATCTGAGACCGGCAAAGAAGGAAAGAAGCGTTACATGTCAAAGGTGAAATTTTTTCACTGTCATGATCATGGACACTATGCCACAAATTTTCCACAAAAGAAGAAGAGCAACAAGAAGGCTCCAAGAGCTGCAGCAGGTGAAGCTTTGGCCTACAAGTTTGAGTTAGACTTATCTCTCATCGCATGCATGGCGTCAACTATGATGGGATCTCTGTGGTACTTGGATAGTGGAGCATATTTCCACATGACGGGAAACAAAGAACTCTTTAGTAGCTTGGAGGAGAAGGATCTTCATATGTACATCGAGATGGGTGATGACGGGAGGTATAGTGCTACCAAGATTGGTACAGTTACTTTCCAGAGACATTCAGGTAAACCTTTCATATTAAAAGATGGCATGCATGTACCAAGATTGAAAAATAATTTTGTTTCTGTTTCTATGTTGGAGGATCTTGGATATGATGTGGTTTTTAGTGAAGGAAAGGTGTTCCTTCGTCACGAAGCCATGGGACAGGTAAATAATATTGGGATTCGTCTGAAGAACCTCTACAAACTTGATGTAGATGGTTGCGCAACATTGAGCAGTAAAACAGGGAAGGTGGTGAGCCGAGATACATGTGAGTTATGGCACGAGAGATTGGGCCATCTGCACCACAATGATTTGAGGATCATGCAGTAGATTTCTACAGGTCTTCTAAAGGGTACTCTTCCATAGATAGACACATGCAAGGGATGCACCATGTGGAAGTATACTAAAGCCATTTTTCATGAGAAGTATAACAGAGCAGCGGGAATCCTTAAGATATTTCACTCAGAGGTGTGTGGACCATTTTCTACGCCTTCCACAACAAATCATAAGTATTATGTGCTTTTTGTTCTCCAAAAGAGAGATTAGGTGTTCTTCTTTCTGCAGAAGAAAGATTAGGTGTTCTCCAAGTTTTGTGAGTTCAAAGCAATGGTAGAGAAAGATATATGGAAGAAGGCGAAGGCTCCAAGGAGGGCCAATGGTGGTGAGTAGAACCCTCTCTGTTCTTGACCGTACCCACTTGGAATTCTTTCTAAGGCACCATCAAGGAACAACACTATCCCATGGGAAGCTATGACGACAAATACAACAACGGACTCTGCAGCAGTAGCAAAGGGATCAAGATGTGCATGAGCTAACGAAATTGTTCCATACCTTGTGCACAAAGTTGGGTATCAAAGATTCAGAGAAACATTTGGTGCTAAAGTACGGTAGTTGTCTGCACAAATACATTCAGGAGGAAATGGAGTTGCTCGACATCTCTTCGCTTGGTATGGCATACTGGTATGCTACCAAGATTGAGCAGAAATTCAAACAGAAGAAGCGAGACTTTGGATCTGTGAATCAAAAGCAAGGGAAAGGTGCCCCCAAACCACAGAACAAAGGACAAAGCCAAGGCATGGCGGCCCAAGACAACCTTCTAAAGCCACAATCAAAGAACAACACCCCAAAGCCAAAGAAGTACACGGAAAAGTGGTGTGACTTTCATAAGAGCTCCACTCACAACACAAGTGAGTGTCGGGCCAAGCAGTCGTTGGTGGCCGAGATGAGGACTTCTGAATCAGATGCATGCTCTAAGTCTAAATCAGAACCTGACAAGGGTAATGACAAAGGGAAGCAGATTATTGATGCGGAGCCCAACGCCACTGTTGCCACTACGAAGATCTAGAAGGAGGAACCGAAAGATCCAAAGGAGGAGGAGCATCTCTTCCACTCCCAGATGTGGGTAAAGGGTTCCCCGCTACAGTTCATTGTCAATAGTGGGAGCTAAAAGAACCTCATTTCAGTAGAGGTTGTGAAGTGGTTGGGCTTGCCGACCACAACACACCCACAACCATACACCATCGGGTGGCTTCACCAAGGACGAGATCTCCATGTCAGCCAGTAGTGCAACCCACATATGAGGTATTATGTGACGTTGCTCCTCTTGATGTTTGTGATGTATTGTTAGACCAACCATACTTGTGGAAGCGATATGTTGTGTATGAGTCCTAGCCTCGTGATGTTATTGTTACTTTGGGCAATTAGTTATACAAGATACCAAAGGTACCACCGCCTACCACTATCTCTTTGGTTACTGCAAAAAAATGCAGTAAGCTCATCTCCAAAACTGGGAAATTTTTTTTCCTAATGATCCGCCCCCAGGGCAAGAAGAAGACAGTGGCCATGACCTCTAGACAGGGATCCTCTGCTGGAAAACAACAAATGGACAAGGTTTTGGAGGAGTACAGGGACATATCCACCTCATGCATAGGGGTGCCTCTACACTGTCAGGTCAATCATCCCATTGATCTAACCCCAGGTGCGTCGCTACCCAATGGACCGATCTATCGACGCTCTGTTCTGGATAACGATGAAATCAAGAGGCAGATTCAGGAGCTGCTGCAGAAAGGTCACATCCGACCGAGTTCATCACCCTATGGGAGCCTGATCATGTTGGTACAGAAGAAGGATGGGACTCGGAGACTCTATGTTGACTATTGAGTGATGAACAAGATCATTCTCCGGAATAGGTACCCGATCCCATGGATTTATGACCTTTTGGACCAACTTAAAGGGGTGAAATATTTCAATGAGATCGACTTCAAGTCTGAGTATCACTAGGTACCAAAAGAAGCCTCCTATGTGTGGAAGACTGCTTTCAAATCCAAGTAATCCAGGTGGATATTGGTGGCCACCCACCTATTCCATTTGGACCCGCACCATCAATTCTTACAGTTTTTCACTTTCAACACAACTTACTATTTTTAGCAAGTTTTTAGGTCCTGCACTCCCGGAGCCGTTTTGGGGCCCTAATGATCTAGGTGGATATTGGTGCACCACCCACCTATTTCATTTGAACCCACACCATCAATTCTTTCAATTGTTCAGTTTCAGCACAACTTACTATTTTTAGCAGTTTTTCGGGTCCTGAACTTCCGGATCCGTTGCAAGGCCCTAAAAGACATTTTTTGGGAAAATGTTTTAATCCTAAGCCAGAACCAGACAAGGGAGATGAAAAATATAAGCATATCATTGATGCAAACCCAAGTGCCATTGTTGCCACCACCAAGCTCCAGAGGGAGGATCCCGACGATCTTGAGGAGGGGGGGCACCTCTTCCATTCGTAGATGTGGGTGAAGGGTTCTCCACTGCAATTTCTTGTCGATAGCAGAAGCCAAAAGAACCTCATTTCAGTAGAGGTCATGAAGTGGCTCGGCCTACCGACCATAGCACACCCGCAGCCGTATACCATCAGGTGGCTTCACCCAGGGAGAGATCTTTGTGTCTGCCAACAGTGCCACCTTCCGTACAGCATCAAGCCATTCACGGATGAGGTATTGTGTGATGTTTCTCCTCTTGATGTAGCTGATGCATTATTTGGCCAGCCATACTTATGGAGGCAACATGTTGTGTATGAGTCTAGGCCTCATTATGTTGTTATTACTTTGGGAAATAAATTGTACACGATACCAGTGGTAGTTTCGCCTCCTGCCATCTCCTTGACTATTGTAAAAAAACGCAGTAAGATTGTTTCCAAAACCAGAATTTTATTTTCCTTACAACTCGCTCACAAGGAAAGAATAATATTGTGGCCACAACCTCAAAACAGGGCTCCCCTACATGGATGCAGCAAATGGACAAAGTCGTGGAGGAATACGAGGACATTTTATCCTCACCCACAGAGGTTCCTCTACATTGTCAGGACAAGCACTCCATCGATCTGACCCTCGATGCACTACCGCTTGATATTTCCATACCTCATGCGATTACACAAACATAATCCACACATATATTTGATGAAGAAACCAAATTTATTGAACGCATCCAGCACGTCCGCCAACACATCCACGACATCCTGGACAAATCCAATACCAAGTTAAGCAGAATTTTCCCCTCATGGAGGAACTTAACGTAATGGGGACCATTTATTCCTAAGGGGGGAGGAATGATCCAGGTGGATATCGGTGGCCACCCACCTATTCCATTTGGACCCGCACCATCAATTCTTGTAGTTTTTCACTTTCAGCACAGCTTACTATTTTTAGCAGGTTTTCGGGTCCTGCACTCCCGAGGCCATTTTGGGGCCCTAGTGGTCCAGGTGGATATTGGTGGTCACCCACCTATTCCATTTGAACTCCCACAATAAGTTCTTTCAATTGTTCAGTTTCAGCACAACTTACTATTTTTAGCAGTTTTTTGGGTCCTGAACTTCCGGAGCCATTTTGAGGCCCTAAACAACGTTGGCATCACTTTTCTGAAAAATATGATTCTCTTTTGGAATTTACATTCGTGGTTAGTATTTTTAGTCCTCGGATACATCTTTCTAACGATGTATCATATGTGTCAAACGGAGATAGTATGCCAAAGTTACGACCCCGGGAAATTGATGTACCAATTTACCCCGCCCGACGAGGCCCATATTCTGGTGTTTCATCTACTAGGTTTAGGTTTTTGGATGTTTATGGTTTTCCATTGTTTCTCAATAATATATAGGCCTTCGAGCCTCATTGTAACACAGAGTTCAAAGGCCTGTAGCCACCACGTCTCTTCTCAGAGATAAGCTACCAGTGCCCTAGCTAGTTTATTTCCATTCTGTCTATGAGAAAATTTCAGTTCTTTGATATTAATGAAATGAAATGTTATTTCCACTACATATTTGTATTTATGGTTATATATGTATTCTATTTCGTTCCTGCATAAATCTGGATCACCAAGGAGAGCCTTTTCGAATAGTTGGTCATGCCTTTCAGGTTGACGAATGCTCATGCAACCTTCATGAGGTTGATGGACGACATCTTGCAACCATTCACCAACTCATTTGCAGTGGTGTACTTAGATGACATTATGATCTTTAACTAGACTTGGGAAGAGCACCTCCACCACATCTGACAAGTCCTCCAAACATTGTGGCAACACAAGTTGAGTGCCAATTTGGAGAAGTGTACTTTTGGCATGACCTAGGTTCAGTATCTTGGATACATTATTGATGAAAGGGGGGTGCACGTGGATCCAACCAAGATCCAAGTCATTTAGGATTGCCCATTGCTAACCACTCTAACAGAGCTTCGCATATTTCTGGGTCTTGCTAATTTATACTACAGGTTCGTGTTGGTATTCTCTCATATCACTTGTCCCTTGAGTCAAGTCACCAAGGGAGGAGAGAAATAAAAATTCTTTTGGTCAAAATCTCAACAGAAGGCATTCATAGAATTGAAACATCACCTCTGCTCTGCCCCAATGCTAACATTTCCAAATTTGCAACAACCATTTGGATGGAGGCAAATGCTTCTAACTATGCTATTGGAGTAGTTCTTACTCAATAGGGGAATCCAGTGGCATATCACAGTGAGACATTATCTGACACAGTCCGCAAGTATCCCACTTATGACAAAGAAATTTATTCCATTATGCAGGCTTTTCGACAATGGAAGCATTACATTTTTGGGAAGGAAACAATCATCCACACATACCACCAACCCCTGCAGTTCATATAGACACAAGGGAAGTTGCAGAACTATAGCCATCAGAAGTGGTCCACATATCTGCAACAGTTTCATTTGAACATCAGGCACAATAATGGAAGCACCAATAATGTTGCAGACTGCCTCAGCCGACCATTGATCATGGCGCTAACTGTCGTTCTCAACTCTTGTGGGCAAGAGACTTCTGATTGGCTGCTTCTTCTACAAGAGCGATCTAGAATTCGACCACACATACAAGACACTATTGGAGGGTATGCAAGTTCCAAATTTTCACCTCAAAAATGCACTTCTATGTCACCTAGGACACCTTTGTGTTCCTTCAAACAAGTATGGCAAGACGATTTGAGAAGCACCCTACAGTTGAGTCGTTGGGCATTTCGGGGTCAAGAAAATAGTGGCAATATTGCAGAAGTATTTATATTGGCCGAACCTTTGACAAGATTTCGGGAGTACATTAGATCCTGCACTGCATGCACCATTTCCAAAATGACCTTTAAGAAGCAGGGCCTCTATACTCCACTACCTACCCCTAGTCGACCTTGGGAATCCATCTCTATGGATTGCATGTCAGGCCTTCCTTCTACTAAGCATGGAAACGACTGTGTTTTCGTGGTCGTCGATAGATTCTCGAAGATGGCCATTATGGCGGTATACAAGAAGAATATCACTGCAGAAGCCATTGCTAAACTCTTCTTTCAATGAGTGTGGGTGCACTTTGGGATCCCACAGTCTATCACCTGAGATCGGAACAGCAGGTTCCTCAGCATATTTTGGTCCAGCCTCTGGTCAATGCTGGACACCAAGCTCACCAAGTCCACAACTTTCCATCCTCAGACTGATGGCCAAGGAGAGGTCGTCAACGGGATGATTATACAAATTCTGCGTATGTACAATTCAAATCATCCACGCACATGGGATGAGAGCCTCCCCTATGTACAAAAAAGTTATAATTGGGCTCTCCACAGCTCAACCGGTCATAGCTCCTTTTAGTTGGGCTTGGGATTCCAGCCACTATGTTCCATTAATGTAGCCATGCCATTTGGGCTGCTCAGGTCGATTCGGCTCATGTCCAGTCTGAAGCTGACAAAGCAAACAGCTTCATCAAGCGCATTCAACACATCCGCCAATAGGTTCATGACATATTGGACAAAGCCAATGCTAAGTACAAGCAATGACATGATTAACATCGGGTGCCACACAACTTCCAGGTGGGCGACAAAGTGTGGCTACATTTGCAGAAGGAGCACCTCACTGGACCCCACCGCAAGCTTCGCCCACTCCAATATGGGTCGTACACCATCATCAAGGTTGTAGGGAACAATGCCTTTGAGCTCAATATTCCACCATTCCTTGGTCTACACCTAGTATTCAATGTGGAGCGCCTTTGGCCCTACTTCCCACCTCTACTGGACACCTCCAACATTGCAGAACAACTCACACCAACAAAGTAAAACCCAGAATGGATGGAACAAGCCACCACAGATTGTATCATGTATATGCAGATCAAGAACACTCGCCAACAGAAGATCCAACTGTATTGGTTTGTCAAAGATGGCTAACTCCTGCACCAAGGCAAGTGGTTCACCAGGGACCAAGTTCAGCAGAAGTTTCCTCATCTCATGGAGGAACTCAATGCAATGGGGACCATTGTTTCCTAAGGGGGGAGGAATGATCCAGGTGGATATTGGTGGCCACCCGCCTATTCAACTTGGGGCCCCACCATTGTCTCTTTCACTTTTTTAGTTTCCATAATTATAGCACAATTTACTATTTTTAGCAGTTTTTCGGGTCCTGAACTTCCAGAGCCTTTTTGAGGCCCTAAACAACGATTTTTGGGAAAACCGAGAGCAACATGGGTGTTTACATTGATGTTTCTCACTTGAAAGTTTTAGTCCTCGAATAGATCTTTCTAACGAGGCATTGAGCGTGTCAAACGGAGATTGTATGCCAAAGTTACGTCCTCGAGAATTTGATGAACCAATTTACCCAAACGGGGCCCATAGTTTTGGCGTTTCATCTCCTAGGGTTAGGTTTTTGGATGTTTACAGTTTTTCATTGTTTCTCGATAATAAATAGGCTCTCGAGCCTCATTGTAACACATTTCAGAGGCCGGTAGCCACCACATCTCTTCTCATAGATAAGCTACCAGTGCCCTAACTAGTTTATTTCCATTCTGTTTGTAAACAAATTTCAGTTCTTTGATATTAATGAAATGATGTGTTATTTCCTCTGCATCTTTCTATTTATGGTTATATGTGTATTTTTTTGTGTTCCTTCATAAATCCGATTAAATCTTTCATAGGCGCTCAGCCTCGAGGAGATACAATGTAGCCACTAAGGTTCAACTCAACCACCAAGGCTCTCAATCTAGCCATCAAGGCTCAACTCAGCCATCAAGGCTCAACATATCCACCAAGGCTTATCACAACCACAAAGGCGAACCACAACCATGAAGGCTCTCCAACCACCCAGGGCCACAAATCTGCCTCTAGGGCACACTAGCCACCAAGGGCCACTAGCCATTAAGGCTCACCATCTCTTCTCCAAAGCATGCAGCAATGCACAAGTCGGATCTCCAGTAACGTGGATCACACAACAAATATCCAAGCTCACTGCACCATAGTTATCTCTCCATCCTCGTCGATTGGCATCTAGTACTAACACACGAGGCTTCCAAACATGCCTCCTCACACTGATTATCAGATTGCAACAACGAAGAACTACTACCAGGCTAATATCCTCTGATACCATGTCAAATTTCCAAAGTTGCCAAGGAAATTTCCATCTAAATGTGGTGGATGTAGAATTTTCATGCTATTCGTAACTTCAAATTAATCGGCACATTCAATCACAACATTACAATTATTTCTGTAAATGTGGCACTGAAAGACTCAATATGGAGCCCACACCTAAATTGTTTTCACATAGTAAATGCCATCATTGATCCATTACTGAAAGCTTCATTATCTGCCATGAAAGCTTCATTACATGGTAACATCTTAATTCGGCAAAAGACTCTGCCCTTACGATCAAATCAGAGCTACTAGATTCGACCACAAGCAATGGAATGACATCATTGAATAGATCAAAGGTCTTAGGGTCAGGTTGCAGGGGTGACACCACCATGGTCGAATTGAAAAACCTTGGCCTTCAACATAGCATGTGATCTTGGCCTTCAATACACCTCGGCCTTCAAGCGATCTCAAACTTATTGAAAAGATCTCGGTCACATCTGCACTTGCCCAGCAGCTAAAAGCCCTCCTCGACCATATTCCTCATCTCCACCACACTTAACAGGCGACATCATGTAAATCATTCGATTTGCCTCATCCAGGCCAAATATTTCACCATTGAAAGTGAAACCATGCCCCTCTCAAGAAGATCTGCAAGTCATCCTGGAGTTGCAACAAGAATATCAACACCCCTCTCCAACTCTCGAAGTTGCGCAATAATAGGCGCCCCTCCATAAGCAACCACTACCTTGATGCCAGTTTGATATTCAACTTTCTATCATCTTCATGTATCTGGCAAGAAAATTCTCTTGCTAGTGACAAAATAAGAGCCAAAGGAATTATTTCGCCCCGCATGGGGGCGCAGTGGCAGGTTGCTCCTTAGTATGTCAGCTATAATAGGAAAACAGAATGCAGCCATCTTACCATACCCGATCTCAGCTCACACCATTAAATCTTGGCCATCTAACGAAATAGGTATCGCATATTTCTGCACGGGAGTCAGCTTAACAAACTTGCTCCTCTTGATATTCAGATTCATGGCCTCTCCTAAATCAATTTCAACAAAATTATTTACAGGAGGAGGTACATTAACTCCACTTGTCTCCACAGGAATGTCTTCGTATGCATCAAAATTTATACCAGTATTCTCCTGATCAAAGAGATCATTAGCTTTCAAGTCATTGGTGAAAGGGTTTACTTCGCGGTCACGAGAGCCACCAGAGGGAAAGGTAGAGGTAGCATTACCCCACCCGCACCCCGCCCATCCCACGAGTCGTATGTCCCGCCGCATATGCGCAACCATGAATTGCAGTCATCCAATGTTTCTGTGCCGCCCCCTCCGGTGCCTTCTGCACCCACTAATCCATCTTCTAGAGTGTTGACATTGCATAGCCTCGGGAGGGCGAACACCAATATTGGGTTAATGGGAATCCCCAAATGATTACTGGTCCCTAATAATTGACAGAGCCAGGATGATGCATCGCTGGCCACTGTTGCAAGGGCGCTACAACACGATAGAGCTATGGCAGCATTGCTGCCACCTATAAGAAAGACGGAGTTGACCTAGACAATCTCTGTCGCTGCAAAAAATCCCCAATTAGTTTCTACATTGGATCCTACCCAGCACAAACATCAAAATCCAGGCTGTCGGCCCCGTCATGGAAGGAGCCACGAACTGTCCGCTCCAGATCGGGCAGGGAGATAGGTAAGCATGGCCAAGCTCGTTGACAGAGATCTGTTGTCACCACTACGATTAAAATATGATGGACAAACAAAAAAATCACTAAATTTTTTTTATTTTCCTTGGCCCAGGAGGGGCCAAGGCTCAGGGCCATACGGGCTTTGATATCATGCTAAATTTTAAAAAGGAAATCTATTTTTACATTAATCAAATAATGTTACAAATAAGACACAATTATTTGGTTGACAGAATATCTTAACCACACACCAATTTAAGAAACATAATAAAAACACATCTTTTTTAGATTTCATACTTTTCTCCCTTCTCTCAGCATCCTTTGAAAATGAATAAAGAGATACAATGTCTCTTTGAATGGTGGCAGTAACAATGTCCATGTTCGATACCGAAACTTTACTACAACAAGGAGATTTCAAGTTGTGACCCTAAACCCTATCCAAATGGATTTAGATCGAACCAATATAGCTACCATAGTTGGCTGCAATGAATTTACTGATGCTTAGATCCTTGCGTCTGCAGTTGAGTGGATATCAAACCTGTGACAAGCAGTAGACAAAATCAATTCCTTTGTATTATAGAGCTTCACTAATACATAAAATCCCTTTTGGGCTAAAAAATGACAGGAAGCCATGAAACCTATAGAGAGATATTTATTCAACTCAATGACACTTTAGGTAATAATAACAATATGTCTATGGAGTAAAATGATTTGGCTATATTGCAAACATGAAGATATATTGCTTCAATTATTATGCTAGGAATCTAGAAGCTTAATAAAAAAATTTAAAAAATTTGATAAATACTTGTTGGTTAACCAATTATTTTAAATATTACCAATTAAAACAAATAGCCATAATCAACATTTAACACATCAAATTTCAAATACACTAATCTTTTTAACTTGTAAATTTATTTTAAATATTTCAAATAAAAATAATATTGTTTTATTCTTCAAAATTAGCTAGTTTATGTTTTTTGTTATTGTAAACTTTGAATATCATGCTTTACATATTACTTCATAATAAAAATCCTCAATTGAACTACACTCTACTCAACTTAGTCTATTTTAAATATTTCAAATAAAATCAAAATAACTTATTATGGCCATTTTACTCGTAAAATCTTGATACCTCGAACTTAATTTAATTTAGTAGATAGGTGTGATATATTTTAAAATAAACCTTCTAAAATTTGCAATCTTTATCAAAACCAAATATTATGAGTTGTATAAATTTAAATGTAATAAGAAAAATTGCAATCTTCTTTTCGTTTTCTAAACTTTACAAACTTTTTTTCATTTTCTAAACTTTACTCCATTAGGTTAAATCAGAGATATTAAATATGAAAAAATTCATATAGTTTACGTGTTATAATCGTTGACATGTTTCCACCTCCTGTAACTGTACCTGCAAGGATCCACAGTTTTTGGTAAGTGAAACCAAGCAGTCAGCTTTATAATCAAATGTGTAGAAGGCCATGGGGAAACCTACCATTGGCAGGGCATTTATCTGGATGAGATGTGCCATCTTTACAATAGCAGAAAAACATGGTCGGTTGGTATATGTTATAACCACAAATCCCACTATTTTTGTAACAAACGGCACACCTTTGTTGTCTTTAGAAAGGTGGTCCGTCTAAATTTAAATGGGGGCTCAAACTGTCCAACCAAATTAGGAAGAAGAAAAAGAACACATATTCTCATGCTTTGCTCTCCTCTTGTTGGGAGATAGAAATGAGTGAGTAATGTTTTCAACATAACAGAGGAGGAGAATACAAGAAAATGTAAGAAGTAGGGTTCTGCAAATATATAAATAAATGAAAGAGATTGAATTTGACAAAGTCGTTGGCTTCACGAATTCCGCGCGCCCTCTCGCTTCAAGGCCATTGAAATTTGTCCACCCATTGGGTGGGTGGAGACACTGAACCTCTTCCCAAACTTATGACCATTCATTTTTGAGATATTACCTGAATATTGATATTTTTGAAATGAGGTTTTGACAGCAAGTGGGATAACCTTTCGTTTGCTTGTATCTTCGTACACCACGGTGCTTGTATTTTCCTACACCATTTGTGTGTATGGTGACCCTTTTAGAGATTTGACCACATGTGGGCTATATTGTAAATACATTTTAAATCGAAGTTGGTGATGGGACTTCCTAAAAGCATGTCACTATGGTCATTTATGATTTTGGAATGGATTTTTTTTTTTGTCATTTTGATTTTTTTACATATTTCTCTTTTATTCTATAATGAAGGAAGTTGTTTGGCCCTTGATTGGGGTGTTATATGGAGGATTCGGCCTCCCATCAACATTAATGATAGGCACATTGGGGATGATGCCCACCGCCCTTCGCATGAGTGGCAAGGGTGGCAGGCGATACCTCTGCATGCAAGCACAGGCAAGGTGGCGAAAAGTTTGCTCGCACATGAGCATTAAAATGATGAGGAGACAAGCGTAGGGGTTTCATTGCGAAGGTAAGTTTGGATGCAGGCGGGATTGTGGGACTGGAGACCCCAACCCACGACCTCCTCTACAATTCCCGTGTATGTATGTCGCTCTAAGCTCTCTGTACACGTCATGGTTATCTATTTGAAGTTTTTTTGGGATGGTAACGATCCACACGAGAGCAGAAGGGGTTGGTACAAGCCCCTGTGAGTTAGAGGAGGGTGGAATAAAGTTTTTGTTGTTAGGGGGAAGGAGAAAATTTCAATGGGTTTCGATGTCTGGTTTATGGTAGGTCTGATGGGTGGGCACTGCATGCAGCAGTACTGGAGTTTGGTGGGTAAGGGATACCTCCGAGCTAGACCTAGGAGGTGTAAGAAAACCCTGTCTGTGATAAGGACAAGAGAGCAGTCCAGAGAGGAGGGGAAACTGATAAATCCACAATTCAACCTCCATTTGGTTCCTAATGACTCTGAGCACAGGGAGAGGAGGGGAGTTAATTCTCAGAAGTCCCATGTTGAATCCCTTGACACTTCCTTTGTTACCCTTGAGGCCAAGAAGGACAAAGAAGCTAGGAGTAAGTGCTGAGGGGCTAGGGAGTATAAGCATCTGTGGGTGGGAGAGGAAGAGCATGGGTCGGGTTCGTGGGGTCTTGGTAAGCTGAACTCGAGTCAGAGTCACACGATGACAAAGATGGGACAATTCTGGTATGTTATCTCTCACGTTTGGTCCAATGATTGTTTAAACCATAAGGAATTACGCCTCTGCATGATTCGTTGGACAGGTTTCCTAACACAGAATGGTGGAATGGCTCATGGGTTAGCTCGCTCCAGGAGTCCTGCTCCTCGTGGGCATTCCAAAATCCCTAGTGTTCGTGACTATGGAAAAAGAGACAAGGGGAAGGCAATTGATACCCAGTCCAACTCCCCCCGAAGGAAGCCTAGAGGGCACAGTTCGACCATTGAAGTAATTCAAGAGGCAAAAACGACTTACCATGAAAATGCCTCAGAAGAGATCGAGCAGCTTATAGAAAAGTGGGAGGTTGACATTAACAAACAGGCAGAGACAGAGATGGAGATGGCCACTAAGGAGTAGAAAGATTTAATTCCAGACCCGGGCCGAACCAGAGGGAGGCTCACTCAATTTAACCAGACCATGTTTATGTATTGGTCTATGAAAAGAATTCTCGAAAAATCTCTTGAACATATTTCCATGAGTTTGGTGGCTCTCACACAGGACTTTCCGGACTACAAAATGGAGTTTGTTAAGCTCAAGTTTTAGTTAAGGAAGCAGGATGATCAGTTGACCGCATTGAGCATCATATCCCCTGCATTTCCAAGCCAATGGAGCAAGCTGACACCTCAGTTAAAGACCTAGCACCAGTGGAGTTAGCCTTGATCCCACATGAGGCTCAGTAAATTCTGAATGGATAACTATGTTCTTTTTTTATTATTAGTTACATGCAAATAGCTTTTAAATTTCAAATGTTCAGTAGATATGATAGGCATGATGGTAAATAATTTGTAAGGGTGAATATTCAACCATGTTTGTCTGATTCAACAGACTTAAGACTCTATATTTTTGGATGGCATACCACACCATCACGTGGCCAACAGATCCGGTTTCCCGTCATGGGTAGGTTGAGACCACCAAACTTTTATATCTAGCTATATCATGTTTTAGAAAATGAATGAGAATAGAATATTAGGAAGCTTTTAAAAAATTAATAAAGTTGTTTCTTTAAAAAAATTAAAATTAAAATTAAAATTAAAAAAATAAAAATAAATAAAAAATAAATAAAAAAACTAAAAATAATAAAAAGTATATATAAAATTCTATTTAAATTAATATAAAAATAAATTGAAGATGAAATTTATATATTGAAGTTAGGAAAATGTTTTAAAAGTATTAGAAAATATAATAAATATCCAATAATATTTTATCAAAATTTAAATATTCAATATCTCTGCTATTTCGGAAAATCTAAATTTAAAATAATTTTTTAATAAAATATATATTATAAATATGTTTTAATAAAATATAAAATCCTTAAATATGTTTTAATAAAATATGAATTCCTTAATAATTTAATGAATATTGAAGAAATCTTCTCAATATTGAACATGTTTGACATATATTATTATGTTAGATAAGCCATCATTTTTTGGGGCTTTGCTATGTGGACTTTCCTAACTAAATTTTTGGTTAAATTTCTTAATTTTTTAATTTAAGTTAAATTTATTTTCTCATCGTAATTTAATTTATCAATAACAATTTATTTATTTATTTAAGTAAATATTAAATTATTAGAAATTAATTTATACAAATCAATTATATATTGCAAAAATAATTTACTCACAATAATTTTTCATCATTTATTTATATGTTAAATTTAGGGTTTTCAACCCATAGAGATACAAGGAGAAATACAAAACTGAAACCTATAACTCAACTCCCTCAAAATGAGTTTGTCAAAGAAATTTAGCCACTAGAAAATCAAACTTTAGATGAACTCGACCTAAAGAAATCAACCTCAAATATTCAATTAGCAATTTGACACCCTCCTTGCATGCCACTACTACAAACTAGGGAAAACTAGATCCTCCAACACCTCAACCTCCTCCAAGTCAACTCGATCTCACTCTAGCAACTTGGCCTTGCAATCTCCTCCTACTTAGCCTCCTAGATTCACCCCAATCCACTAGCACTCCTCCTCTACGCATGTGGTCCACTAAGCCACTCACACTTAGAGAAAATCACTTTACTTTATCTTCATGATGACTCACTCACTTTAACCTGTCTCTTCACCTCTTTACTAGACCTCCTTTAAAATCTTCATCAAGTCCAATTCCCTAACTCTAATATCTCTTCTAGAATCATCTTAGAAATCAATGGCTAAGATTATTTCTATATCACTTAAATAATCAAATTATTTATTTTTAGAAAATTACTTAATAGTCCACAGTGCACAATAATCAATTTACTCTAATTATTGCACTTAGAAAATGAAAAAAAATATAAATCACTTACTTAAGAAAGCAAACACCTAAAAAAACAAGTTATGTGTTAGACATACTAAAACACAAAGCCTGCTTTTAGTGACTTCACCAATATCCACTTCTTGGCGTCTTCACATTACTCACCATGGTCTCTTGTTGTCGTTATCTTTGCCGAAATGACTAAACAAATTCCAATTTTTCAGTAAGTTAATGGCCCTCAACTTGTTTGATCACTTTATCTGGACCAGAATTTTTGGAACAAAGAACGGATTAGGAAGTTCGACAACATTTTAATATTGTACTTCTGCCACTTTGTCTTTGACCCTGGGCCTTTTGGTGGATCAATAGAAAGGGGTTGGAAGGAGCTCTCTTAGAGAAACCAACTGAATATTCCGTTCTAGGTGAAGGCATTTGGGATTGTTCTTTCCCCACAAGCCCAACATATTGATAAAAAGATCGTACCAAAAGAGGCGAGATCCATGTCGGAGAATATCCGTGGGACGTTTGAGGTTTAGGAAGATTTCAATTATCTGGTAGAGGCTACTAAGGCTTTGAAGAAGGTGTAGCATCCCTCCCTCAATATCTTGGAAAGGAAATACAGACATGATCCGGTCATGGCCATTATAGCCATTCCCTTTTTTTCCAATCATTGTCATTATGTTTTATGCCCTTGTCCTTTCAAAGACACTTGGATTCGCCAATAATGCTTCGTTGTTATTTGTTGTTGGGAATATTTGTGCCCCTTGCCGCGGTTGATAAGTTTGGAAAAATATTTTAGTTCAAGAGGTAAGAAATTATCATGTTCTTCTCCCATTCAAGTATTGATTTCCCGTAAAACTGTGGTGTAGATAACATGGCCCCGTGGAAAATGGCATTTTCTAATAGCAAAAGAAATAACTTTGCAGTATCATTAAAAATGATACACTCTTAATATTAATTATTATTTTTTAATTTTCTTTTAATTGTAAATAATATTACTGCGTTAATATAAAATTAGTTTAGATCTATTTTAATCATTGATTTACACTTCAATGAAATTGTTTTGATGAAATTATATTATACTTGTTAGCACTGGAATTAACACTTGGACTACTTCAAGTGTCTGACTATACACATCTTAAGCTCTAGGGAAATTTATTATGATTTGATTGGGTTTTCTGAAAGTGGTTGGATCTTAAGCACTCTAAAAGGGACGTTGAACATATAAAAGGCTCTGAGACATATGAAGGCACTCGTATATATGATGTGGTAGCAAAGTTTGTAGTTCAATGTTTTGAAGAATGGGAGAAAGTCAGTGGGTCTGTAGGACAGAAATCCACTGCTAGGAGGAAAGAATGACACAAATTTCAGAGCTATAATGTCTAATGAAATAAGGTTTTTTAAGAAAGACTTACAAGAATCTCATGTAGGAATTTACAGGGTAAGTTCCTTAGATCAAAAACCAAAAGTCACTGCTCACAAACAGATCACAAATTAGTACACCAGTATTATTACGTGGTTAAAACCCTCAAAGAGGGTAACAGTCCACGGTCTGAGCCAACACGCCCCACTTCAGGCAATTTATTAATATAAAAAAAAAGTTACATATGTTTCTCTCATAAATGGTTACCGGACAAATGACCCTCCATGCTCTTTAAATAGAGATCATGGACCAATCGAGTGTTAAGCCACAGATCAAGTGTCGTTAATACCGAGGAGAGAGTGAACCGTCAGATTACTACAAATCGTGACCGTTGGATTATTGCGCCGAAAGGCGCATCTACAACCCAATATGACCCCGATGTCAGGTGGGTCACGTCCTCATATAAAATGTCGGCTTAAGTTTAAAAAAAAAAAAAAAAAGTTAGCATTGTGCTAGAACATATATCAATTTCTAATACGATTATGTATTATTTATATAATTTGAATGGATAGTAAATTATATACGTGAATTTAAATGGATCATAAATTTACCTTTAACAAAAAAAATTACCACATTGAATTTCCAAATTAAGTAAAATTTTAAACATCTTTACTCTTTACTAAAGTCAATACCATTTCCTAAATCAAAGGAAATGAGTTAATTCAACACAAACAATCAAAATCCAAAATCTTTTAATATTTCTTTTAATTAAATATTTGTAAAATGAATTTATACTTACTCTAGAGCTATGGTAAATAAATAAATAAAATATATAAACTAGATGTATGGTAAATAAATAAAAATTCTTTTTATATTTATTCCATAAACCTTTTATATTTAAAAAAACTTTAAAAAGAGGTTTTATTTAGATGAAGCCTATGGGACGAATACCATGGGACAAATTAATATTGATACCATGGGCCAAATACCATGGGTAAATAAATAAATATAAAAGAGGTATAAACAAGTATGATAAATGAATAAATAAATATAAAATAGATATAAAGAGGTATGGAAAATAAATAAATATAAAAGAGGCATAAAGAGGCAAGGTAAATAAATAACAATATATCAAATAGGATTATAAATAAAAATATAATTATATAACAAGCCTATGGGCCAAATACCATAGTAAAGAAAAGGGGTATGGTAAATAAATAAAAATATAAATAAACTAGAGGTATGGTAAGTAAATAAAACCTCTTTTCATATTTACTCTATAATCTGCTTTATATTTACGAATATTTATGTTCATTAGTTTACATAATTAAGAAGAAATAGAGAGAGAGAGTGATAAGGGAGAGATGGAGAGAGAGTGTGTATGTTTAGGGGTGAGATAAAGAGACAAAGTAAGATGTATGGAAATAAGGGGGGAGAGAAGAAGTGAGAAGGAGAGAGGGAGGGATATAGTAATGTAGTTGGAGAGAGAGAGGGGTGGAAACAGAGAGAGAAATAAAGGGACGGGGTAAGAGAGAGGATTAGATAGAGAGAGAGAGAGAGATATGGGGGAAGAGAGAGGATTGGAGGGAAAAGAGAGAGAAAGAGAGAGGTGGGAGAGAAAGGGAGAGAGAGGAGGAGAGTGATGGGGGAAGAGAGAGTATTGGAGAGAGAGAGAGAGAGAGATTAGAGAAGAGAGAGGGATTTAGGGGAGAGAGAGAGAGAGGAAGGGCGAGAGAGAGGACTTGAGAGCGAGGAGGAGAGAGGGATCGATAAGAGAGACGGAGTTGGAGGGGGAGAGATGTAGGAAATAAGAAATATAGAGAGTGAGAAGTGGAGAGAGAGAAGGAGTGACAAGGGAGAGACAAAGAGAGAGAGTGTATGTTTGGGGCTGAGATAAAGAGACAAATAAGGAGAGATGGAGATAAGGGGGGAGAAGGAGATATAAGGAGAGAGGGAGGGATATAGTAACATAGTTGGTGGGTGAAGAGAGAGAGAGGGGGAGAGAGATATGGGAGAGAAAGGGAAAGAGAGGAAGGAAGAGAGAGGATGTGAGAGAGTGGAGAGAGGGAGGGAAAGAGAGATGGACTTGGAGGGGGAGGGGGAGAGAGGTAAGAAGAAAGAAATAGAGAGAGAAAGGTGGAGAGAGAGAGAGTGTGAGTGAGTGATAGGGAAGATGGAGAGAGAGGGAGAGAGGGGGAAGATAGAGATATAGATGGAAGGTGAAGAGAGGGAAGAAGAGAGAGATGGGGAGAGGAGGGGATTGACAAAGATATTGATATATATGGATTGCGAGAGTGTGTGTGTTTAGGGGGGTGAGATAGAGAGACAGAAAAGAAGAGATGGAGGGGGATATAGATATGGATGGAGGGTGGAGAGAGGGAAGAATATTTCTCACAGTAGATGGATTGATATAAGTGGAGATGGTGATTTATAATCCTATTTGATTATTTGCACTATATGCATCGATTTTAGTGTAGATATTTATTTCTAATGATATTTGATTACTTGCACTAGATGCATTGATTTTAGTGTAGGTGGTGATTTCTAATATAATTTGATTGCTTGCACTGAATTTGTTGATTTCAATTTAGATGTCGATTTATAACTATATTTGATTACTTGCACTAGATGAATTGGTTTCAATGTAGATGATTTCTAATCCTATTTGATTGTTTGCAATAAATGCATTGATTTCAGTGTAGATGGCGATTTCTAATCCTTTTTGATTTATTTGATTAAATGCATTGATTTCAGTGTAGATGTTGGTTTCTAGAGAGAGAGAGAGAGAGTGATAAGGAAGATGGAGAGAGAGGGAGAGAGGACAAAAGGAGGAAAGAGAGATATTAATGGGGGAGAGGGAGAGAAGGAGAAGATAGAGATATAGATGGAAGGTGAAGAGAGGGAAGAAGAGAGAGATGGGGAGAGGGGGTGATTGAAAAAGAGATTGATATATATGGAGTACGAGAGCGCGTGTGTTTAGGGGGGTGAGATAGAGAGACAAAAAAGAATATATGGAGGGGGATATAGATATGGATGGAGGGTGGAGAGAGGGAGGAATATTTCTCGCACTAGATGGATTGATATAATTGGAGATGGTGATTTCTAATCCTATTTGATTATTTGCACTAGATGCATCAATTTTAGTGTAGATATTTATTTCTAATGATATTTGATTACTTGCACTAGATGCATTGATTTCAGTGTAGGTGGTGATTTCTAATACAATTTGATTGCTTGCACTGAATGTGTTGATTTCAATTTAGATGTCGATTTATAATTATATTTGATTACTTGAACTAGATGAATTGGTTTCAATGTAGATGATTTCTAATCCTATTTGATTGTTTTCACTAAATGCATTGATTTCAGTGTAGATGGCGATTTCTAATCCTATTTGATTTATTTGAGTAAATGCATTGATTTCAGTGTAGATGTTGGTTTCTATAGAGAGAGAGAGAGTGATAAGGAAGATGGAGAGAGAGGGAGAGAGGAAAAAGGGAGGAAAGAGAGATATTAATGGGGGAGAGGGAGAGAAGGGCAAGATAGAGATATAGATGGAATGTGAAGAGAGGGAAGAAGAGAGAGATGGGGAGAGGGGGTGACTGAAAAATAGATTGATATATATGGAGTACAAGAGTGCGTGTGTTTAGGGGGTGAGATAGAGAGACAAAAAAGAATAGATGGAGGGGGATATAGATATGGATGGAGGGTGGAGAGAGGGAGGAATATTTCTCACACTAGATGGATTGATATAAGTGGAGATGGTGATTTCTAATCCTATTTGATTATTTGCACTAGATGCATCAATTTGTAGATATTTATTTCTAATGATATTTGATTACTTGCACTAGATGCATTGATTTCAAAGGTAGGTGGTGATTTCTAATACAATTTGATTTGGCTATAATCGGATGTGTTGATTTTTTGTGTGTAGATGGCGATTTCTAATCCTATTTGATTTCTTTGAGTAAATGCATTGATTTTAGTGTAGATGTTGGTTCCTAGAGAGAGAGAGAGTGAGTGATAAGGAAGATGGAGAGAGAGAGAGAGAGGACAAAAGGAGGAAAGAGATACATTAGCGGGGGAGAGGGAGAGAAGGGGAAGAGAGGGAAGAAGAGAGAGATGGGGAGAGAGGGTGATCGACAAAGAGAATGATATACATGAATGACGGGAGCGTGTGTGTTTAGGGGGGTGAGATGGAGACAAAAAAAAGAGATGGATGGGGATATAGATATGCATGGAGGGTGGAGAGAGGGAAGAATATTTCTTGCACTAGATGGATTGATTTAAGATAACAAAACTAACAAGGGAGGAAATAAGAATAGTAGAAGAAAATAGTTTGAGATTGATTGTAACATGAGTACGTTATTATTATTCACATTTTCTATCTTTCAACACTATTATTGTCACTTTGCATTTTAAAAAAATATTTCATCATTTTTCATCATTATAGTTATTAACAATAATTATCATCTCAACGAACTGAGGTAACTAAGAAAATTTAAAATTAAAATGACCAAGTTAATCTCAGAAATATTTAGCATATTTAAAATTATTATATTAATATTTCATATATTTACATATTACCGATAAAATTAATCATATCTTTGATAGATTTTCCTTGGCAACACACAACTGAAACCAGCCTAGATCCATCTTACATCTCAAAAATATACAAATTTTTTAATAATCTAAAAAATGTGACGTTGATGCCTCCAACTGGAACCAGCCTAGATCCATCTAACTCTGGATCTATCATGCACCGAGAGGGATCAAATCTCTCGAGGTGCAAACCTTTCCTCAATTTTTGCACTCAAAAAATAGGTTTTCACCTCGAGAGATTTGATCCCTCTCGGCGCATGATAGATCCAGAGTTAGATGGATCTAGGCTGGTAAGTTACAAATGTACATAGTAAAAAAACACACTTTACCTAACTCTACACTAGACTAAGTTATTCTTAACTATTTCCTATGTGTCGGAATATCCTAACATGCCCCATTAAGAACAACTTGGGGTAAGATTGAAGAATTTACAAAGGTGACACAAAATGAGTCTATTTCCTATGTGTCGAAATATCCTAACATCCCCCCTTAAGAACAAATTGGGATAGGATTGAAGGATTTACAAAGGTGACACAACAAGAGAAGGAAGGAGGCATTAGAGCCTATCCACCCTTAATGATAACTTTCTGGAACTCCAAACATGGATCAAAGTTTGGTAAACTTCGATTCTGTGAGAGCCTTTGTAAAGATATCGACTACTTGATCATTGGTTGGACAATACTGCACTTCAAGAACACGATCATGGATGAGCTTTCTGATAAAGTGTATGTGGAGCTCAATGTGTTTCATACGCTGATGCTAAACTGGATCTTTGCATAGCTAAATGGCACTCTGATTATCACACCAAAGTGTAGTTGGATGCTGCTAATGAAGACCAAATTTAGATAGGATCTGACGAAGCCACATGGCTTCCTTGCTGGCTTCAACTGCACCACGATACTCTGCTTTGGCCGAAGAAAGAGAGATGGCACTTTGTTTCTTACAAGACCAAGTAATAGGTCTTGAACTAAGAGTAAATACATATCCTGCAGTAGACTTTAGATCATCAAGGTCACCAGCCCAATCATAATCAGTGAAACCAATCAACAATGGAGATGCCCCTGCACTGTAATGAATCCCGAACTGAATTGTACCTCGAATATATCGAAGTATTCTTTTAGCAGCTTTCCAGTGACTTTCATGAGGTTGGTGCATAAACCGAGCAACAAGACCAACGACAAAGGAAAGGTTAGGACAGGTATGGGTTAGATACATAATTTTACCAACAAGTTGACAATATACGGTAGCATCAACTTCAGGGGAAGCACAAGTGACTGAAAGCTTGACTCTAGACTGAAAGGGAGAAGGGGCTGGCTTACAATCTTCCATGTGAAAGTGGCAGAGAAGATCACAGGCATACTTGGACTAAGAAAGGGTAATACCTTCTTTGGATTGCAATACTTGAAGACCAAGGAAATAATGCAAGTGTCCTAAGTCTGTCATTTCAAACTTCTTTTTGAGGCTAGACTTCACATGGTTTATATGGTTGGGATCACTACCAGTCATAGAATTTTGAGGTCTAAAATGGGCCTCCCAAGGAAAATGTACAATCAAAATTCACTTTATGAGAACCAATCACATTTTAGGGGATGACATCATCCATAATGGTTGAGGTAGCATTGCTTGAGTTAAAGGTAATTACTTGTCACATTGTGAATGGTGGATAAAGACTCATGGTTAACCACGATAGTGCTCTAAATACTTTTAAAGTCATAAAGTAAAGTACCCATAATAAATGTCATTTCACACATTTTGAATAAAATATTATTATTGTCATTTTATATTTTTTTAAAGAAATAATGCATATCCCTACACAATCTTCATGTATTTACACATTTTTCAATAAATATTATATTTGTATATTTTCAAATATTTATTTATAAATCAAATCAATTCAATATGTAATATGAAGTTTATACATAAAACAATATATTATATTATATTATTTTTATATAGTATATTAATTACATGTTATTATATAATTTAAATAATATAAATTTTTATTAATAGTATATTCTATAATTAAGAATTTATGAATTTATATTTATATTTATATTTTATTTTAAATTATTTAAGTACAAAAGACAAATGCATTAGTTGTGCAATAATAATGACTTTTTCTTGAAAATTTCATTCTTATTTATAGTCACATCAATACAATTTTTTTATTATTTTTATTTTGGTACAACTTTTGAATTCAATTTAACCATGGTTACATGGATTTTGGTGCAAAAAGTGAATATCAAATTCATAAATATTATTTTACTAGTTTAGCTATTATTTTATTATTTCCCTAGGAGGCTCATTTTAGACCTCAAAATTCCCCTAATGAAGAATAAGATCATCAACATAAAGAACAAGGATGGTGAAGAACTTACCGACTTTCTTGGGGTAGACAGTGTTGTCAGAATGACACCTAGAAAAGAAATTATCTAATAGAAATCTATCCATTTTGGCATACCAAGCCCGAGGAGCTTGTTTGAGACCATAGAGAGACTTCCTAAGGTGACAAACAAGGCTGGAGTCATTTTGGATAAAACCAAGGGGTTGTTCCATGTATATTTCTTCATGCAAATCTCCATGTAAGAAGGTGGATTTAACATCCATCTGATGGACTTCCCATTTAAAGGAGGCAGCAAAGGAAAGAACAAGGCAGATAGAATTAATTTTTGCAACAGGGGAGAATGTTTCAGTATATTCAATGCCTTCAACTTGTGAAAATCCTTTAGCGACAAGACGAGCTTTATGTCTATCCACTTTTCCATCTGGTCCAAACTTGGTCTTATAAACCCATCTACATATAACAAGTTTTCGTCCTTTTGGAAGAGGAACAAGATCCCAAGTATTATTTGCCAATAAGGAAAAATATTCTTCATTCATAGCTTCATCCCAATCGGGATGACCAGAGACTTATTCAAAGGTTTCTGGATCAGGATTTTCTAGAACTTGAGCCAATAAGGAAGAGGCTCTTTCGAACTAAGAACGTGTACATCGTTGATCGGTAGGGTCACCTGCAAGAGAACCTACTGCATCCCAAGTAGAGCAAACCCATATTGGAAGCTGTGGAGTAAAAGGAATAACTTCAAGAGGTGGAGGAGGATTGTCATCCTCGTTGTCATCATTTGAAATATAAGAAATGCTATTAAAAATAGAAGAGAGAGAGAGAGAGAGAGGTGGCACATATGTCGAATAAAGCTCGCATGCCAAAGGTGGCACACCCACTAAACTAGGCTCGTAGGCCGACATATTTTCATCAAATTTTACATCTCTTCTAATGATTATATATTTGGATTTTGGTTGAAGAAGTCTATATCCTTTGGCATCTTCATAATATCTAACAAAAATTCATTTTTCACTCTTAGGTTCTAAGGCTTTATGTTTCACATCTGGAATATGGGCCCAAGCATCACTTCCAAAAATACGAAAGTGACTTACATCTGGTTTGATTGAGCTCCAAGCTTATTCTAGAGTTATAGTCTTTAAAACCTTAGTATGAGTGTGATTTACTATGTAATTTGCACAGTTAATGGCTTATGCCCAAAAATTGAGACCAAGTCCTTTAGATTGAAGCATACAATTAGCCATTTCTTTTAAGGTGTGATTCTTCCTTTCAGCTACATCATTTTGTTGTGGAGTATATGGAATGGTATGTTGCAATTGAATGCCATGCTCAGTGAAAAAGTTGATAAATTTTTTGTTAACATATTCTCCTCCATTGTCTGATCTTAACTTAAGAATTTGATGTCCAGATTTTTTCTCAACAAAGGCCTTAAAGGCCAAGAACACGTTAAAAACTTCACTCTTGAGTTTTAAGAAGTATACCCAAGTGTGTCTCAAAAAATCATCAATGAAAGTTAAGAATTACTTGCAAGCAGAGAAAGAAACAACAGGAAGTGGACCACATAAATCACTGTGCACAAGCTTCAAAGGTGCTGAAGCATGCCAAGAGGCATGTTTGTCAAAATTATCCCAATGATGTTTTCCGAGTACACATCCGGAGCAAATACCATCTTGGCAAGATACCATAGGAAGACCCATCACCATATTTTCCTTTCATAGAGTTTGAAGAGAGCGATAGTTTAAGTGACCAAATTTCTCATGCCAAAGTTTTCTCACTTCATCATTATGAGCAACAAAAATGGAGAGAAGACATGAAGACCCAAAGTTGTCAAAATTATACAACCTTGTGGAATCATCAGCAATGCCAGTAGCTAAAATATGTCTAGGTTCTTTGAGGTCCTTGAGTAAAACATCATGAGGTGAGAATTACACTATTTTCCCTTCACCTGAATGAGTTATCTGATAAACAGATAGAAGGTTGCATGACAAGGTAGGAACACATAGTACATCATTAAACTGACCATTATCTAGATGAATGGTTCCAAATCCTACAACACTAAGAGATCTATCATCACAGACATAAATATGTTTGGTGTTAAAATCATTTAAAGAAGAAAACATGCCTTTATTTTTTTCCATGTGGTAAGAAACTCGGTAATCAATGAGCCACTCATGAGAATGAGAAGAAGAAGATACATTTAATGCATAACCAGATCTTGATGCTTGACAACCACAAGCATAAAGTGTCATTCCTGAGGATGAAGATGAAGAGTGCTCCAAATTGATGTTGTGCTTCTTCATTGCTTCTTCTAAGGCTTCCATCTTCTTAAAACATTTGGACTCTATATGGCCATCACGATTACAAAAGTTGCAATGTCTATCTATCTTCTTCCCTTTGTTTTTATTTGTATTATCATTTTGGTGAGTTTATTTTTTAGTTTGCAGCTGAAATTGCTTAAGACCCTTGTTCGGTTTCGAACCATACTTTTTAGTATACTGCTTCTTGGGATTCTTTTGATATGGTTGTTGTTGGGCTGCTAAGGTTTTCTTAGAAGGGTTTCCATAAGTGATAATACCAAGGTATAACAGTTTTTCTTGTTCTCTTATCAAATAATCGCAAAAGGCATCAAAATAGGGGTTCTTGTAGGTGGTTCCTGAAGAAATGATGGCTTCTCTAGTGGAATGGAAGGTGGAAACAAATATAGAGTATGCAGGACCAAGCTTAGCAAGAATAGAATAGATGAGGCTACCATCTTCCTTTTTTACCTTACAACCTTCTAAAAGCAGTCTAAGGGTCTTGAATTTGGACAAAAAGTCTTCAATAGAGGAGAAATTATTAGGATCCAAAGTAATTAACTCATTTTCAAGCTGGTGGGCCCTGATTTGATTTTGAATGCCAAAAACAGTATTTAGCTTTTTCAGGGCTTCATCAGGGGTGTTAATTTCAAGGATATGAAATAGAAGATCTTGAGCAATGGACATTCCTATCAACCCTCATGCTTGATCTTGTTTATTTTCCCATTTAGCGACTTTATCATCATTGGAAGGTTTAGTTTCTAGTCCTGTGGCTATTCTATAAAGCCCTTTACTTCTAAGTATATCTACCATGTGAGGTAGCCATTGGAAATAATTGGTGCTGTTAAGAATAACCGGGCATGCACTTTCTATTTTTTTTTAAAACAACTAAATCTGAAAAGAGCTTAAACTAACTGATGCAATGGAAAGATCTTGAAAAAATAGGCCAGTTAAAAAAAACCGGCTCGAAAAACGGCTTACTGATGAAGAAGTTATGCCTTTTTGAAAAACTGAGTTGTGGATGCCGAATAGTTACGGGAACGGTTTGAAATTTGATGAAGTTCAACTTTTAAAAAATCTTGCCCCTTTAACAAAATTTTTTTACAAAAAGAAGCTTGAGAAAGAGACTTGAACCCAAGACCTCTATTCTCATAAACTAACTTCTCACCAAGTGAGAGAGTAAAAGGATTCTGTAATTGTTTGAAAAGAGGAAGGGTTTTTTTTTTTTAATAGTCTTCGTTGTGCGCTCTTTTCCCTGCACAAAAAACACAAAAATTCAAGAAAAAAAATGAAATGCAACCCTTACGACATAGTGTTATATTCGGTTAGCCTTACCGGAAACTATCTATTTTTTTCACTATTTCTGATTTCTCGAGATCTCACAAAGACGTGAGGAAAGAGCATACGTAGCAAAAAAATCCCTTCTTCATGTTTCTGATTTGCCGAGATCGCACACAGCGCAGAGAAAAAAGCATACACAAAGAAGAGGGTATAGATCCAGCAAATAAATAAAACCTAAAAATCGATATAAACAGAGGGAACCGAAATAAGTAGAACTATTAACAAATATAACTGCAAAACAGATACTTTATACCTCTAGATCTAAACTGACATAACTTGGGCAACCAGAAACCTTTTCGCATGAAACAAAAGGCATTCCTCACTGTAACAGACGCTCCAGACACAACAAAGCAGTTCTCTAGGCCCGAAAATGTTCATAAATAATAGATCTAGAAAATGGTAGTCGCATGCAATCAAACTGGCTTCGGATTTGGATCAACAACGGATGCGACCCTCAAAATAGCTCTGATACCATGTAGGAATTTATAGGGTAAGTTCCTTAGATCAAAAACCAAAGGTCACCGCTCAAAAACAGAACAAAAATCAGTACACCAGTATTATCACATGGTTAAAACCCTCAAAGAGAGAAATATTCCACGGCCTGAGCCAACGCGGCCACTTCAGGAAATTTATTAATATAAAAAGAAAAGTTACATATGTTTTTCTCATAAACGGTTACCGAAAAAATGACCCTCCATTCTCTTTAAATAGAGATCATGGACCAATCGGGTGCTAAGCCACGGATCAAGTGTCGTTAATACCGAGGAGAGAGTGAACCATCAGATCACTACAAATCGTGACCGTTGGATTATAAGTTACAAATGTACATAGTAAAGAAACACACTTTACCTAACTCTACACTATACTAAGTTATTCTTAATTATTTCCTATGTGTCGGAATATCCAAAAATCTCATTTTACATTTTAAGAATCCTATTTCAAGGAAGGCTTATGACTAACATGACATCTTGAACCAGGAAAGCTTGATGGGTCAATACTTACAAAAGAATATCAATATGTCTGCTAGTTCAAAAGACTTATAAAAACATGAGGTAGGATTTAATTAGACTCCAAGAAATGCTCATGAATAATAACAAAACATATTAAATCAGAAACACTTGAAATAATACTTACAAGAATAGTTCAATATGCCTTGAAGCTTCATCACAATACTAATAGAAACATGAAGTAGAATTCTTATGATAGATTTGAAAAGAAATATATGAGATATGGAAAAATAGGAGAAAAACAAATACACACACCATATGATTTGTGAATCCTCAAGAGTGTAACTGGAATATATTATGTGTTCAACAATACACTGTTCAAGAATGACATGAGAATCAACAACAAGGCACTCGACCACTGTTCCATCAACCATCCACTTACTTGATAGCAATTTGTCACACATTTACAAAAATATAAAACTGTCATCCCCACAAAAGGAGTAAATTTGTTCCTAAAATTTATTACCATCTCGTGCAAGAGATGAGGCTTATCCAAAAACTTTAATACAAAGTGCTATGACATAATCAAAACAAACAACATAAAGGCTAACAATTCTAAGTGGTTCTATGATGTGGCAGTCTATAGGAAGACTCCTCCTCTGTTCTAGTGCAACCAACTCCACAAAAAGTGTAAACAATAGTGAAAGTGATGTGTGGTTGTTCCTTGAATGTTGCCTAGTGCCTCGCGGAAATGTGTTGGTTCTGAGAATAATGGTAGAAATATGTTTCAAATAAACTATGTCGTTGTTATTTTCCTTTCGTTTCTTGTTTGTCGTGATAGGGATGGAGGAGGATTAAAAGAGATAGCGGAGTTTCATTTTATTAGTGGGAGAGATTATTAAATAAATGATGACCGGGAGGAGAAAAACCCTTTATACATATATCGCAAATCGAGATCGGAACGTTTAAACATAAGTCACAAGTGGGAGGGAACATGATTTGCGATGGGGGTGATGACGAGGCAAGGAGGTGGGGCCGCTTGCAAATTGCAAATCGGGAATTTTTTGATGAGAAATGGGAGGTAATTGTTAAAAATTGCAAAGGGTGATGTACGATAAGCAGAGGGTGACGTGGCAGGGAAGGTGGGGCCCATACAATACCGCAAATCGTGAATCAGGAATCTTGTTATGAGGAACGGCAGTTAAAGGTTAAGATTCGCAAAGTGCGATGTGCGATGAGAATGGAAGGTGTGGCTCATTTACATCGCAATCAGGGAATTGGGAGTTTTGTAGGAGACAGCGATTGTAACGTGAATGAAAGTTAAAACTGCGATAAGTCGATTGCGATGAAAGCGTAAGGGGTCCACAATGTTATTAAGTGCAGTAAGTTATATCATATGATATATGATATTACCAAGGTTTGTTTTGGTGCGAGTAGAGTTGCGATAAAAGAAATATATGGTAAGTTTAAAAATAAATATGATATGGCTGTAAGTGGGTGGACAAAGCTGCTTTTTAACTATAAAAATGGATTTTAATAGTTAAAAAGGGGTTTTGAAAAAAATAAAACGTTGGACTTTGGGTTTTTGGAAAAATGAAAGGTAAATGAGGGAAAATGAAATGAATGAAGGTAGAAATGAAAATTTCTCACCACTACACTTTGACAGTGACATTTTCATCTTACAACCAAACTGAAAAGGTAGATTGATTCCTTGGAGAATGATGACCAAACTTTGAAAATCTTTGAACAATTGCAGTTCTGATATGATAAGATTTGACTAGAATAGGGAATAGATAGGACATCATTAAAATATCATTAGGTAGCTTTTAGACATGCAAATGGCTAATTAGGAATAGTTTAGGGTGTTTTAGCATTTGAATGCAAAGAGCCACATTAGGATGAATTTGAGCATTTTTGGCTAGCATGTAGCAAGAAGTAGGGAGAAAAATTGAAGCATAAGGAGCTAGAAGCCAAATAAAATGACAGAGAGCGCAGCTTTGAAAGGAATCAAACCCACTGCTAAAAATACCAAACAATTATATATTAAATTATTTTCAAATAGAATATTTGAGAACTATAAATAAATTTTAATAAAATTTGAAAAAAATCTTTTATTCAAGTCAAACTAGCCGTTTTTCTAACGGTTAGATGGAGTTGTCCCTTTCTATTTAAATAGGTTTCTTCATCAGATTTCTCATCTTGTCCTGATGATGAACCACACTGGTTGGTTCGAAACGCGTCGACACAAATTTCTTATATGTGATTTTTACCGAAAATTTCTGATAATTATTAGCGTCGTTGATCGAGGATTGCGGCTGAAAGATGCCATGTTCCAATTGGTAGGGTGAAGAGGTTGTCCATAAGATCTTCCAACGTTTATCTACCAACTGTTTGTGATATGTTTCTCCTGATAAGAGCTTCCGACGTTTTTGAAATGGAGGAATATTTTACATTTCTGAAGTTGATTCTGAATCAAGATCCTGCAAATTTGGATACATTTTTATTCAAATTGACATGGATTAAAAAAAATCAATTAGATAATCAAAATATAAATAAAATATGAACTTAATAGAGATGGAAATGGAAAAATCTACGAAGAAATTTGATCAGCAATATGGAATAAGCTGGAATTTGAAGAATTGACCATTTGATATTATTGATATTTTGTCCCTACATTTGAGAAAAATCATAAATAAAATTGTATGCATATCTAAAATTAATTTCGAGAAACATGTTACAACAATATGAATTTCATTGTTGTTTTCGAACCATTTTTCAAGAATAAGGCGACTTTTAGCAGAAAATATATACTATGAACTATTGTAATTCATGTGGATGTGTCCTAAAGAATAATTTGAGATTAATATGTCATTTTATGTTAAAATAAATTTTTAGATATTTTAAACCCTACAAGTGCGCTTATCAAAACAAATCGCGTCAATGCGTTTAAAACTTAATAGCACCAGGGCGTTTGAATAATACCCGCACCAGTTTCCGACATTTAAAAAAATATAAAATATGTTTTCATATCAGTGATCTTGTGCAAAAACGCATCGATGCATTTAAACAAAAACAACACTGGTACGCACCTATTTCCGAAATTTAGAAAATAAAATTGAATTCTACCATCATGGTGCTTGTATAAAAATTACAACACTGATGCATTTAAATACAAACTGCATCGTTGCGTTAAAATATTAATCACACCATTTCAGGATTTCTGATATATATATATATATATATATATATATATATATATATATATATAATGCGTTTAAAACTTAATAGCACCAGGGCGTTTGAATAATACCCGCACCAGTTTCCGACATTTAAAAAAATATAAAATATGTTTTCATATCGGTGATCTTGTGCAAAAACGCATCGATGCATTTAAACAAAAACAACACGGGTACGCACCTATTTCCGAAATTTAGAAAATAAAATTGAATTCTACCATCATGGTGCTTGTATAAAAATTACAACACTGATGCATTTAAATACAAACTGCATCGTTGCATTAAAATATTAATCACACCATTTCAGGATTTCGGATATATATATATATATATATATATATCATGTCGCTGGTGCATTGAATAAAATTGGCGCCCCGAAAATGTCGATGTGCTTTTCTTATAATTGCAGTGGTGTTTTTACTATTAAATGCACCGATGTTCGGATAATGTGAAAAAATAAATAAATAAATATAAAAATGAGCAACAATTGATTTTTCAAAATCTAATTTCATAGAATATTTTAAATTGTAAAATGTTATTCAGTATTTCATTATTTTTTCCAAAATTTGAAGGGAGTGATTTGAAAGAGAGACATACAAGGAACATTGTGCAGCAACAGAACTATTCAGAAGCTCATAGATATGGTGATTCACTCAAAACCATGCATTGTCAAAATTTTAAATTTTACTGTTTATCTTACTAATAATTTTTTTTACAATTTTTGTTAGGGTTTAATTAAAAGAGAGGTCATTTGCAAGAGAGACATATTGGGAGCATTGTGGAGTAGCAAAACATTTTGGAACCACTCCAGAATGCTCCTAGTATGTCTATTAGTGATTCACTCCAAACCCTCGATAGAAAAAAAAATTAATTTTACTGTTAAAAAAATTTACAATTTCTGTTAGATTAATTCACAATTCAAAAAAAAAAATTGAAAACCCTGAATAAAAAAAAAATACTATAGATTTGACTAGTAAATTTTTTTATGATCTATGTTCCTATTTATTGTTAATTAAAATTCGGACAAAAACAAAAAAAAAAAAAAAAAAAAAAAAAAAAAAAAATCTATACTTACCTTAAACCCTTGCTTCTTCTTGCTTATGTGACTGAAAAATTTCACCTCAGGGTTTAACTTCTTCCACTTCACAATTAGGGTTTTTCATTTTAGGAATTTTATATTTAATGGGTTTGTGTACTTACTATATATAGGGTGTTTGACATCTAAAGTAGGGGGATCACTTATTGAATTAGATCCAAACTTGTCAGCCCTGCCTGTTTTTTTTTAAATGGATATATGTTCTGCGGTGCACATTGTGTAATGTAATGCACTAGTGTTCCCTATGTAATACAACGCACGATTATATTATAAAATTTATGGTTTTGTCTAATATGTTCATCGTTGTTCCCATTGTAATATAACGCACTAACGCGCCTCTGAAAAATAGCATTGTTAAGTCATTGTGGTGCATTTATCATTACAAATCGCACCATCATAATTTAAAATTATTCTAAAAATAATTTTTGTTGACGGTGTCAAACAATTAAACGCCCAATGTGTTTAATGAAATAAATGTACAGGTGCATTTATTCAAATAAAACGCATCGTCTATCGGAGCTATTTTTGTTTGAATATTATTTGATTTATGCATAAAATATATTTAATGGTTTTTGTATTTAATGGTACAGGTTGTGTATTGATAAAAAATGTCTGAGAAGGTGTCAAGTAACAAAAATATTGGTTGACACAATGATAGCACATTGAAAAAATCAGAGAAGGAAATTTCTTTGTAAATTATTTACAAAATTAAAATGTTTGAACTATATGTAAGTTTAAATAATATGTATTTGTAAGTGTGTGTCATGCAGAGCCAGAAAATGAAGAAGGCCGATAAGAGTACTTCTAATCTAAGTGCATAAGAATGTAAAATCATGATACAGAAATTGCAAAAGGATGAATCAAGTGAATTAAAAAATACTATTCAATATGAGTTTTTTTATGAATTTTCATTAATATTATACTTAAGAATATTAAATAACATGTTTTAAAAAAAATCTATTAATTCAAAAATGTTTAATGTTCTATACAAAGGAAAATATTAATTTCGTTCCAAGAAAAGAAAAATTATAGAACATGTAAATGGTGATAAATTGGTCCTTAGCTCATCTAAAGTGGTGTTGGAGGTTAATAAAAGGGCGAACAATTTTTACAAAACTATGATGGATCTAGTGGAACGAACGTATAGACGTATTTTCCCCTTACAGTACAAAAATCAATCCAATTATTCTAAGACTCAAATTATATCTAAGTTACAGGAAGTGTTTCTGGGGCAATGGTCAATGAGACATGTCAGACTTGCAATAACAAAAAATTACAACAACAAAAAAGAATCGTTTAAAAGGTAATATTCCTATTTAAAATGATTTTCTAGAATTATATGTATATATTACTACAAACCATTCATTTATTAATATCAATTTTTTTATATTTAGTTTTCATATATCAATATACAAACAGTTTATTACTTTTTTTTCAAGAAGATTATGAAAATCCCAAATAACCAACGAGTTGATATGCAAAACATGCTAGTAGGAATGTCCAAAAAAGTCTACAAGGAGATGGTCAAATAAATAGAAATAATTGCATCACAAGAGGAGTCATCTCAACAACAACGTGCTTTAAATGTATGTAGTTATGATTGACTTTGTACATATAAAAAAAAAATTATGCTATTAAATATTTTCAAGTATTTTCTTTCATAAAATAAAACAAAATGGAACTCATTCAACACATAAAACATGACGACAAGGAAGAAAATATTTGATATCAAAGTTTGTGAGTAATTGTTAATATTTCCTTATAACAACTCAAGGTTTCATTTTTCTATATTTTAAGGTTTTTTACAACAACCATCCTTGATTTTTTTCAAATAGGTGTTAACATACAAATAAGATTCATCGGAAGAATTAATTGACATTGGGATAAATATGGGTTGTGAGTATATGTTGGCATATCAAAACTTAATTGTGGAATTTGTAAGTATCTGTGTTGTTTTACCTCTTTGAGTTTATAATTAATAGAACAAAAAAAGCATTTATATTATATCTATGATTTATAATGGGGTTTAAAACATGTAGGAAACAAAGTATGGAACTACGTCAACATAATACTTGTTGCAACAAGGCATGAGACTTGGTTTTGAAACCATGTGCACAGTTTATGAGTCACTTCTTGCTACGGTACATTGTTATTCGATTTACATTGATGTATATTATTTATTTCAATTTTCATTACTCTTGCCAATGTAGATACACTAATTACACTTTACTTTTTATGTTTGCATATGGAACAAGATCAAGTTGACCAAAACAATCGATGCAATCAACAAAATATTTGTCCAAATAACCCAAGTCATGGAAGTAGCTCGAGCACTGACAGCAGTGCCAGAAAATATTGATGATTCATTTGGATATCAATGCAACCTGCTGTATTTTTTGAAATAATTGTCTGTGAAAATCAGACATTTTGTTTAATGTAATGAACATAGTGTCCCAATTGAAAGAAAAGGGGTCACCAATAACAATCTCATTTTGTATGACAAAGAGCCTCTTATTTATATATAATAAAATGCATTTTCATTTATATTATTGTGTTATACAATGTCGTTGTAAAATGTTACACCACTGATTAAATATATGGATGATTAAATATTATAATGAAGAGATGTGAAATATGATAATATAAAAAATTAATCCAAACATCATATACAAATGCATTAATCAAATTTTAATTTATATGAATATTGTTATAAGATATATGTCAATATTTTAATGAGTAACAGATTTAAAAAGTTACAATAATTGAACTTTCACAGGTCAATGTTTCCAAAAAATAGAAAATCTCATGCAAAAAAAAAGATGCATCCATAACATAAAAATTCACTAGTGCGTTATGTTATATAAAAGCACCGTGACAACATCTTTTTTGCATCATCGGTGCCTTTTTGGAAAAACACAACATGAGGGAATTTAGTTCTTCAAGCATTGGTGTTGTTTGGAATTAATGCCCCGGTGCATTTTAATTCTTAACACACCAGTGCTTTCATAAAACTAACGCCATGGTCCTATGAAATATTATTTCCAACCCCAATGTATTAATTATTAAAATTCACAGCACTAGTCATTTTATATCCCCAACTCATCAGTGTGTATACATAAGCATCGGGGTGGTATACATTTTAGGAACCGGTGTTCTTTGCATTAAACACATCGATGATTTTAGTTATGTATGCATCTCGTTGATTTTATTTATGTAGTGCATTGGTGTTACTTGTTCCATGAAGTGCGCTGCAAAAAAAACCGATAAAACTTTCAGTTGCCCAGATTTTTTCAATTGTGATGAATTTTTGTTATAATCTCCACTAAAACATTCACTGTCACAAATGGTGTTTTAGTGGATGTTTTTTTGACAATTTTTTCCAATTTTATAACACTAAAAACCACTATTATAACCTTCGCTAGAAGGTGTTTTCCTTGTAGTGGATCAAAAACCTTATCTAGGTCATATAAATTTCTAAAGAGCACTACAAAGAATTGTTTTGAGAAAAAATGCAATTATGTATTTTTAGACCATTTATAGTGTACCCAATCCCTAAGAGTAGATGTCGATGGCCAAAATCCATTAAACGGAAAATAATTTGCCTATCGTTCATAATTTGCAACCATGAAGTTGGTTATAAGGTTATTCACTTCAAGAGATGGAGTATCCATTTCCTGATCCACAACGAGCGTTGGCTCTAAGAAATCTTTTGGATTCAAAGGTGAAAGTCCTAACTTTAGGTAATCCTTAAATTAATTTGGTTTGGAAGAGGAGGATGCACCCCATCCTTTAGCTCCACCTCTAAATATTGAGAATAAATAACTAGAGGCATCCTTGGCTATGTCGTACTCTCTAAGTAATTTTAATTACTAAAGTTTTCTTTCACCATGTAGGAGCCAGATACTACCAGAGAGGATTCGTAGCCAATCCTAAATTATGATGGTGTGTGAAGAGATGAGATTTGAAGCTATGACCAATAAACAAAAGGAACCCCCTAAGATTTATCTCACAAAGATTGTTAAATTCACCAGATCTGGGGTAAAATATTCATCTTGGATGCAAAAAATACTCTGTAGCATTCCTTGATTTTCCAAATCTTGAGGTAGGGTAGGTTTCTTCATATCCTCCCTTGGAAGAAAAATAACACCCTATGAAATTACAAAATATGCCAGCACTCGCTCATGGTCTAGGGAAAAAGATAGTTCTTGATTAACGTTAGGTCTAGCCTTGGAAATAGAGGGTTGCTCCATAGGCTTAAAATCTTCAAAATGCTTGAAATTCTCCTAGGGTTCAACTCACACATTCATTTTGTATAGTTTTTTTTTATCTCCATCCTCATCCTCTATGGTCAGATAATATGAAGTCCTTGCAACCACTTTCTCATGCACCTTCACCACTCGAAGAAATGATATATCATTGTTATAACATATTTTTCCTCTCCTTTTCATTAGATGCTCATGATCGGCATGGAAAGATCCATTTTCCCTTGTAGACCTAATATTTTCTTCAAAAAAAAAATCAAAATCCATACATCCTCTACTCACCATAGAAATGTGTATGTACATGGTTCCTCTAGAAAATTCCCACATGCATCTTTTTAAAATTGAAAAAATATATAATTTTTCTCTTTTATGGGTGGGTTTAAGGGTTAGAGTAAAAACCCACCTATAAGAGCCTATGGCATGACCAACTCAACTAGTTTTTGGTGGTATAAATACACCCTATGGGTTGGCCTCATATGCATCCTAATGATTGACATCCATACTCTGCCAATTTCCCCTATATCAAGTCTCCAATATCTCGTCCTCTCCACACTTACGAATCTCTAGGAAACCCTATTTCCTTCCATTGATGTTGAGCCCCTTTAAATCATATCTCATTGCCACTATTCGAGAGGAGGTTCTTGTTGGCCTAGGTAGGAATTATTCAGAGGAAGGTTCCATCGATGCCTGCAATTTGGATGAGTTTGTATCATAAATACCTCTTGTTGTTTTTATTTTAATAAAGAGAATCATATTTTGTCACTATTTTCATTGTTTATTTATTATGAATATGAATGTATAAAGATTTTTTTAAGAGATAAATTGTTTATAGGCATATTGATCCAAATGGAAAGTGGCATCTAACCATGGTATTCATTCACCCATGGTATTTATCCACCCATGGTGTAAGTGGAATCTACCCATCGTATTCATTCACCCATGGTATTTACCCACCCATGGAATTTACCTGTGGTATTGTAACTAAAAAATACTATAGGTAACAAGTCACACTTTGTAATTGGACAGATTTTCCACCACAATGTAGCTTTTACATATATTCTTTGTTTTAATAAAAAAAATTCTTTGTGGTTTTGTTTACTACGTGTTCTCTCATTTTTTCTATCATTTCAATTTTCCAGATCTTGTGCACTTCCCCCCCCCCCACCCCCCAAGATCCATTTCATTTTTTTAGATCTTGGGGGCCTCCCGCCAAGATCCAGATCAAATGTATTCGATTCAGGTTATGACTCCATGGGAATGAGATTTTGACACATATTTCATTTTCAATTTTTTTCATCAATATTCAAAAAACTTCATGCATGTGCTACGACCTCCATAGAGAACTTTCTTGGGAAAGCGGGAAGAATTTTTTTTTCATTTTTTTGTAGGAATTTTTTGGGCGGTGAGTTTGCAGATCAAATCTGAAAATTTGATACAAAATTTATAAAAACAAATAACATATATGGTTTCCTTGCTAAATTCAAAATAAAATTGTTTGAATCAGAGTCTGAATGAGGGAGATATCGTTGATTTAAAATTAGTTGTCTTTTAGAAATTTTCTAACGGCAATTCGTGGACATTATCTCTCCTATCATTTTTTGCATTTTTTATACAAAATTATAGAAAAATGATTGCATATCTTAGATCCTCTTGAAAAATCACTCAATTTCAAAAAAACATTTGGTCGAATCTGAGTTTGGATGAGGAGATACCCCTGATTTAAAATCAACTACTTTTTCAAAACTTTTGTGAAGGCAGGACTGATGCAGCACTAATCTAAGATTCTACGGTGTCTAGATATGGATTTCAATTACATGGAAAGATGAATAATGGTCATAATATTTCTAAAAACGTGTTATAATAATGATTCTGATTTATATTGACCTAGTTATGCCCATTTTAAATTATTTTTTATATCTGGGGTTGTATTCGAAGCAATCTCCCTTTGGAGACTTGCCCTACCACCCCGCTTTAGTAGGCACCTGCTTCACATTCTTCAATTTCAGCATAGTATCATCTGGCTTGGGTTATTTGGATACATCCCCTCCCACCCCAGGCTATGTAGGCACCTGTTACTTTATCAACAATCAGTGTCACGTTATGGGGTCACCCACACAAAATCCTTGTCATTGAATTCCATTTGCTAGGCTGCACATTGTTAATATCTTAGTTGGTCACAAGCATTACAAGGCATATCTATCCTCAGATCTTCGTTTTTCATTATTATGGGTCATTAAAAAACCCACACTTCATCGAAGTTCATTTTCTAGGTCGCACACTATTAGTATCATAGTTGGTCACAAGTATTACAGGGTATCTCTATCCTCAAATATTCTCTCATTACGGTTATGGGTTAACCACACAAAATCCTTCTCTTTAGTGGATCTTCATATTCAACATAGCCTTATCAAGAAGGAACTTCACGCAATGGGGTCCATTGGTTCTTAAGGAGGGAGAAATGATTTGAATGGAAAGTGGCATCTACCCATGGTATTCATTCACCCATGGTATTTATCCACCCATGGTATTGTATGTGGCATCTACCCATGGTATTTACCCACCCATGGAATACCCATCGTATTGTAACTAAAAAATAATATAAGTAAAAATTCACATTGTGTAAAAGGACAGATTGTCCACCACAATGTAGTTTTTACAGTTATTCTTTGTTTTAATAAAAAAAACTTTCTTTATGGTTTTTTTACTGTGTGTTCTCTCATTTTTTCCTGGCATTTCAATTTTTCATATATTGGGGGCCTCCCCCTAAGACCCATTTCACTTTTTTATATCTCCCACCCCTCGCCCCTTTCAAGATCTGAATCACATATATACTTTGAATCTTGTGATTTGTGTCTAGTTCGTGTTCACCTTGTAGGTCTGAAACTTTAGGAGTAGAGGTTAGGGTTTAGACCCTACGGGAACATAACCAACCATAAGACCTACGGGTGTGTACTCTAGACCTAATTTTTCAATTCGAGTTGTGTGCATGATTTTTTGAGTTTATTTGTTGAATTCCATGTTCTAATATGTTTGGGCTTTCAATCCTATACCTAGGGAATTTTATCGCAAACATAATTGGCGACTACATTGGGTATCTATGATCCTCCTTTTTGTGTCTCAAGAGCATAATAAATTGTTTTGTAATCATTGATGTTGAGGCTTGTGATTGGTTTTCATTTCAAATTCACATCCTCTCTTCGTCGGGATAAGCTTGTGATGAAGTATATATATTCCACTTTAATTTGCAAAGGCATTGAGTCAATTATAAATCATCCTTGATCGAGGTCCTAGTAATTAATGAGCATGTTCAACAATCTCTTTTAGGTGCACATATTTGGCATCATGAAAAAGTTAAGTAATCAACAATTTTGTAATCTATTATTTCTTCTTGGTCATCTAGAACCAAGTTATCAACTTCTTCATGCTCTCTTTCTCACCAAAGAATAGCCATCTTGAAATTTATTACCAATATGAGTCGTTAAATTCAAGTTTAAAATTCAAGTATGTGTGTCTCCCACTATTTGTTTTCTTTCCAAACAGGGGGCCACAGGAGTGCTTAGTCATTAGTCCAGGGCTAAAACACCCATTGTTTCTCTACACCAAGTAAACTTCTCAGTGCTCATCGACTTTGTCAATGCATCTGCAACATTCTTCAAAGTGTTCACCTTTACCAGCAACATCTTTTTGTATTCAACCATGTCCCTCACAAAGTGATATTGAACATCAATTTTCTTTTTATTTGAATGATAAGTAGGTTCTTCACCAATAAAATTACACTTTGGTTATCATAGTCTATCATTATAGCTCATTGTACCAACCCCATACTTGAACACAATCTTTGCAACCAAATTTCTTCGTTTCTTGGATGAGTGGTTGCCATGTATTCAACCTTTGCAGTTGAAATTCCTGCCACAGGATATCTCTTCCTCATCCAACTAACTGCTCCCCAAAATAGGTTAAACACATACCCAATTGTAGATATTCTTTTATCCATATATCCAGCGTAGTCTACATCAACAAATCCATGTATGTACAAAACTCTATCTAATCTTGGTCTTCTTTGGTAGCACAAACCATAATCACTAGTGCCATGAAAATATCTAAAAATCCACTTCACTATTGTCCAATGCTCCTTCCCTATTTTTGACATAAACATGCTCAATACTCCCACTCCATGTGCAATGGCTAGTCTAGTACAAACCATTGCATACATCAAGCTACCAACTGTACTTGCATATGGAGCATGAAACATGTCCTCTTCCTCTTGTTGGGTCTTGGAACATTGTTCAGCAGATAATTTTACACCTACATGAATAGGAACCTTCATCGGTTTACTATCATGCATATTAAACCTCTCGAATATTGTCTCGACATACTTCCTCTGGTTTAACTATAGTTTCCTCTTTGCTTGATATCATTTAATTTCCATTCCCGAAATATAGTTTTCAACACCAATATCCTTCATTTCAAATTTCGAGGACAATTGAGTCTCCAAATCCTAGATAATTTCTTTTTCATTTCCAATCAGAAACATATCAGGAGAAAAAATATCACCAAAATTAATTCCTGAAACCTGGGAATAACCTTTTACTACCAATTGAGCTTTATATTTCTCCACCTTGCCTTCTACATTCATCTTCTTCCTAAACACCCTTTTGTTGCCAATGTGTTTCCTTCTAGCCAGTAACTCCACCATATCCCAAGCCTCATTTTTGTCCAAGGATGTGATTTATTCAACCATGGCCTTTTTCTAGAGTTTTCCATCCTCTGAATCCATTGCCTCCTTGACAGTTTGAGGACCACCATCAGTAATATATAAAGAAAATTTTGAACAGAAACAAAATGGACTATACCTCTCTAGTATTCTTCTCTCTCAAATTGGTCTCCTTAAAATTGAAGTGTGTAGCTCTTCCTCTTTTGATTATTTTTCTTTTGTAGATTTTGATTCTTCCTCCTTTAGTTCGAAAACTATTTTCTCTGGTTACTTTTACTTTGGTAGGACTTCATGTTTAATAGCATATTTCACATCTCTAAACACCACATCTTGGTTGTGAACAACCTTTCTTTTTTTTGGGTTCCAAAGCTTTTAACCTTTTAAACCATCCTTATACGCAATAAAGATGTACCTTTCATATTTACTATCCAACTTGGTTCTTTTCTCCTTTGGAAAATGTACATACACATCACAGCAAAATACCTTGAGATGTGAGAGACATGGTTTCTTACCATTTCATACCTCATGTCAATTATTTTCCTCCAATCTCGATGAAGATGATCTATTAAACAGGTAACATGTAGTATCCACTTCCTTTTCCTATAATTTCTGCCCTAATCTATCCAACACTAAGCATGCTTTGTTATTTTTCCATCAATGTCCTGTTCTTTATTTATGCAACACCATTTTGATGAGGTGTGTGTGGAGTAGTATTTTGTCATGATATACCACACTTCCTACAAAATTCTTCAAATTCCTTCTTGCACAACTCTCTTCCATTATTTGTCCTCAACACCTTGATCTTCTTCTCTGTTTTACTTTCAACCAGAACCTTAAATTCTTTAAACCTATCAAAGTCTTCATATTTCTTCTTGAGGAAATATATCCATGTATTCCTAAAGCAGACATCTATAAATGATATATAGTATAGATACTTACGGAATCATATAATTGACACGGGTCTAAACAAATCACTATGCACAATCTCTAATATCCCTTTCACCCTCTTAGCACCAAAGGGGAAACTCACCCGATTCAGTTTCCCATATACACAATGTTCACAAAATTGAAATCCAGAGAGAAATTATACATTCCTTCTACCATACCATTATCGTGTAGTATTCGAATTCCCTTCTCTCCAATATTTCCAAGTCTTTGATGCCACAACATAGTCTTTTCTCCATCGAACCACTATATTTTTTTCTCCACTTTCAGGAGCCACAAAATTGTTGCAACCATAAATAACAGTGCTACCCATAAGCTTGTACAGAGTTCCAATCTGAAATCCTCACATCAATAACAATTCTCCCCAAACCATATTCCAGGTATCTTTCTCGAATACTATTTTTACACCTGCATCATTCATCTTGATTATAAAAATTAAATTTCTGGACAATGCAGGAATGTGCAGAACACCAGGAAGTGTTCTAATCCTTCCACCTTTCAAATTTAGCTTTACTTTTCCATGTCTATGATTTTTGCCTTCGTGTCATCCCCTAGGAAGATATCACCACCATTATATTTCTCGTACTCATAAAACCACTCCCTATGTGGAGTGAAGTGAAAGGATGCACTTGATTCAATCAACCATGCCTCGTGATCTATGTGTGTAATTGAAGAAGAATCCAAGTACACATCCCCACCTTCATCTTATGTGATTTTCACCTCTGCAGAAAGACCATCATCATATCCCTTTCCTTTCTCTGGAGTTTTAGATCTACAATCATTTTTTGCAGTGCCCTTCTTTTTTGCATTTCCAACATACCTTTACAACTTTTCTTGGAGAATTAGATCTCTCTCTAGATTTAGATATCCCACTTGAGGACTTAATTTTGTTTCTATTTTCGAAACATCCTCTTACAAAAAAGGCATATCCATTCTATCTCTCCATATTTTTCTGTCTCATATCCTCCGACAATAAGAATGAGACTATTTCATCAAACTTCAAGGTAGGTGTATTGCTACCTATGGAAACAACTAGACTATCCCACAAGTATGTTAGAGAACACAACAGACTGATGCACTTGTATTCATCTAAAATTTTAATATCATCATATAAAAACTATCTTACCATAGTATTGAAGGAATTTAGATGCTCTGTCACCGAGTCTCCATCCTTCATCCTTAGGTTATACAACTTTTTATGCAAGAAAAAAATTTTCACTAGAGACGTAGATTGATACAAAGTCCCTAACTTGTCCCACAAATACTTTGTTATAGCCTCCCTTGTAACATTCAACAGTACTGAATTTGAGAGACACAATTGTATTGTGCTATTTGCCTTGTTATCTAACTTCGCCCAATATTCTGTTGACATTATTATTTGTGTCGTACCTGGATCTACAACAATCCAATGATCTCTATCCACCAACAGATCCTCCATCTTGAGCTTCCACAAATAAAAACTTTGTCCATTTAATTTCTCAATCTCTATCTTTCCACTATTCGCCATCTCCTATCACCACAATAATTCATCCCATATATCTCCCATTGTAACAGGGTCTACCACAGGCCCGAGCAAAACTCCTCAGTTGCAAAGGCATCCCCTTGAAGTCAAAATAGATATGATACCAAATGTAGGTTCTAACCCTGTATAGAAATTACTTGTAAAAAAATTCTTAAAACATAAAAATAAACAATGGCGAGAACATAAAACATACACAAATATTTTCTCCCAGAACCCAAACTAGGAAAAACAGATTGAATTTTTCGTTATCTTCCTTTCATTGTTACAATACATTATATACATGTTGAAGCATTCATAAAGCCCAATCCATTAACCCTGGATTAGAACTTAACCGTAGCTCCCTTGATCATATTGACAAAAATACCATGAGAAAAACCCATCATGCCCAAAACCATGCACGAAAACCATGCACAAAAACATGGGTAGATTCTCCCACCATCCTTGGGTCTGCCCCGCATCCTTGGGTCCACCCAACTATTATTGGGTCCGCATAAAAAATAAAAATAAATAAATAAATAAAATAAAATAAAATAAAATTAGGGTGTTGGCCCAGATGCACTTATTAATCTGGAAAGTCATGTATACATGTGACTTTTTCCTGTAACAAAGTGTTTTTAGGTTTTTTCATACATGACCCAATAGAACAAAAGTCGCATATATGCAAATTCACTTTTAAATTAAATTTTAGGCAGTTAAATCTTAGTTAAAATCCTTAAAACATGAATCAAATTGAAGACTATCAAGAGTATAATTACTTGTGATTTGTGGAATTCGATTTTGTTGTCTAGATCTCTTGGAATTATTTGTTTAAGATCAGAGGTACAAATAGCTCCAAGACACTATAATTGGTAATAAAAAACTTAGTGAGTTGAAAATTCATTTTGGACACACACACACATATACATATATGAATTTTTTAACCCAATTTATTATAGTTCATTTATTTTATAACTACTATATTGGCATTTGACCTATCCTTTAGTGCCTTGATAGTATTTTTCAAATTAATGATGAATGTTTTTCACTTAGATATATTTTTACTATTGCCAACATGGTATTGGCATCGATGTATTTTTCCTTTCAGGGAGCGACATTGAGTCATTGTTGTAGTCTTCTTGTTGTATGCCCACGGAACTTGCTACAGGGTTCCAATTTAGTGCTTGTGACACTCTCTTATAAGTGAGAAAAATAAAACACTTGCTCCAACAATAGGAATTGCCCAAGGTAAAGGATGTGAATGGGTGGATTGACTTGGTCCTCAAATATGTAATCAAGCTTGTGTTTAATTAGTCACAAATATTGTGATAACACATTGACTATTTGGTTGTGGCATTAGTGGCACATTGATCTGGTCATGATAGTGATGGATCGATCTGGTCTAAATAGTTATGAACACATTGAAGTGATATTAGTGGTCAATTTGGTCCTCAAGGAAAATAAATTATAAACATTATGTTGTGGATTTTTGTATAGTTTAGAAAGTGTGAGGTTTGATTGCATAGAGAACATCCTCTTACATGTGTGAATGATGTGAAGCTAATGAAGAGCCTCTATGCACATGGTTAGATTGAGTGATCGATGTGAAAATTTTTAGAGCTAATCAAGTGCACACTACAAAGTGTGATGTGATATGTAGCAAAAGATTTATATGTGTATAGTGTGCACCTCCAGCCTATAGATAGAAGTTTTATCTCGTGCTTTCTAAGCGAGTGCATTTAAGTGTTTAGTTTGTGGATTCTTGTTCTATCACAAAATTCTTTGTGCAAATGGAGGAGTTTCTGAAAGAAAATTGTCATTGCAAAGATCATGAGGTTGTAGCGGATATTATGACAGAGTATGGGCAGTGTTTGAGTTATTAAGGTAGATATTGATGGTCTGTTTTATATAGTTCATATTGTTTATGATGCAGGGATTGCTATGGAGTTTAATTATATTTCCATTGATATGTGTTGATGTCATAAGCCCTGTAATATTAAGATATTGTTCATATACTGCTATTCAGGGAATTGAGTGACTATTTATAGGGTATTTGAGTCAGTTTGATGTATTGGTCTAAGTGTTAATGTTATATTTATGTCATGTGAGTGTAGAGAATGAGAGAGTAATGTTTTTTTTTGAGTTTGAATCGATAAGTTGATGTTTGAGTTTATTTTGCAAGTATAGTTGTGGTTGATTAAAGTTGAGCTTGTATTCAATGGGTGAGCATAGAGTCTAAGTGGGTCTAGTCTTAAAATTGGATGAAATGAGACTCATATTTTTTGTATGAAAATAGATAGTGGATCCTAGTTTGAAGATGAATAAGAAGTGTTCCATGAGAGCTTGAGGGTTGGGGCCTTCAGTGGACGAGTGGTGACTTTCCAGTAAGTGGTGGCTTGTTAATTCAGGGAGTGGTGTCTTCCTTTGGGTTGTGGCTTTAGAACTTGGAAGTGGTGGCTTCCATCTAGTGGTGGCTAGAAAAACTATTGGGTGTTGGAAAAACTATTGGGTGTCATGGCATCCAGCGAGTAGTGGCCTTCATCAAGTAGTGGTCTACATAGTTGAGGAATCAGTGGCTTCGAGTAGGTAGTGTCCCACAAATTTTCGGAAGTGATGGATTCCTTTAGGTAGTGGCTTGAACTAAATGGTTTCTTGCATGATCGTAAGTCTAGACTTGCACAATGGTGGTGGCCAGTGATATAATGATGTAAAGAAATATTTTCATAATAAGAAGAAGACAAAGTAGACAAAGAAAATGGTGGTTTCTCTTGCATGATCGCAAGTCTAAACTTTCACACTGGTGGTGGCTAGTGATATTATTATGTAAATAAATATTTTCATAATAAGAATAAGACGAGTAGACAAATAAAATGGTGGCTTTCTCCTAGAAGGGTTTCCACCTTACATCATATGTATGTGTTTTGGTGGTGTTTTTTATCATCATTATTTTCTTGTGTATAGCTTCTCATATTATTTACATGCTTATGTAACCTTCTTTTGTGTTGTGTTTCTAATAAATGCATGATTCAGTTGATTGTGTAAAAAAAGGGTATAAATTTCAATTTGGTGATTCATTGAATAATATTAATTTACCCCCCCGCCTCTCAATATTTCCAAGCTCCCAACAATTGGTGTCAGAACTTATAATAATTGGTACCAAAGAAAGTGTTTTTGCATGTAACTTAACCGTTGGGAAGTAGATCCCAGAAAATTGGAAAAAAAATAATGGAATGGATCATCAAGGAATGTCTTTTCTCACTGCTGCAAAGTATCAGGTATGGGACGAAAGAGTTAAATATAAGTTATTAGCTTATGGATCTAACATTTGGAAGTTATTGTGTGAAGGTTGTGTCCAAAATTCTATCCCAGCTAAAGTAATTTAGCAGGATACTGAATAAAAATGTGTGCTATATGAAAATATTCAGAATGCAGATATGGAGAAGATAATGGATCTAAAATTTGTCAAAGAGATATGGGGCATATTGCAAATATTGTATGGAGGAGGCAACATCAATACTAACAATGGAGAGAAAGAGAAGAGTAGCATAAAAAAAGAAAAAAAAAAGTGCCCCCAGAAGCAATAATTTCAACTGGAAGAGTCTCATCCCCCCAGTGTGAGTTCAACAGATCAAGAGAAATAAATCTAAAAAATGCAAACTCGGCAAAACATAATGTTCTCCAGTGAACCATATAAAAAGTTATAACTAGATATGATTTTTTCTAAGTTATGTTTTAGATGGATCTTATGATAGACATGTTGAGGTGAATAGTCAAGATGAGTATGATTTTATGCTTATTAAAGTTGAATGTGATTCATCCATGGTTGTAATCGAGAAACTATCTGCTAAAGTTAGTAGACTGGAAGATTTATGTAAAATCAAGAAAAAAATTGCAGACCAGTGATGAAAAGGAGTTTGAGCTTAAGGAGGAAATAACCATTCTAAAGATCTAGTTGCAAGAAGTTATAAGTATTGAATATGTGATGAGTATCCAACAAAGATAAAAGGAGGGATGAATTGAAAAGCTTGAAGCTAAATTTGTCTTGTTGAGGAAGTAGTTAGAACATAAGGGAGATCATCTCATGAAGGAGAAGAGTACAAGGATCTTGGATATCATGCTTAAGAACCAAATATTTCCCTTGAAATGATCTAGTCTTGTCTTTCAAAAGGAAGAGTATAACTCATATGCACATGCAAAGAACAATGCAGATTATAAAAAGCCTGTAGCATGGAATGACACTAGCAAGAGAAGCAAAAGAGAAAGGAGGTATCATATCTATAAATAGCCAAGAAGAGAACCTATAATAGCACTCATTTCAAGAGGATCGTTCACTCCTAGTGTTGATGTTGGAATATTTCGAAGGAGTAAAAACCCATTTTTTCCTTTGATGGACGAGGTAGAGTGTTACATATGCCACAGTTTTGGACATGTTGCATCTAGTTGTAGAATTAGAATGTTCAAATCTAATAAATAGAGCATACAATAGTATGGGCATCCAAGGTCATCAATAACCATCAGGTATACCAGTTAATTTTATGGATACTTTTTTTCAAGTAACTTGTTTGGCCATAAGGCATTTGATTGCATATCTAGTTCATAGAGTGGAAGCATGATCAATGTGAGACATAATATGATGTGATCAACAAAATATATGAACCCCTTTCATCATATATTGTTCATGTGATGTGTTATACCTATCATAATATTGGTCACATGGCTATAGAATTCTAGTTGTTCGTTCTCAAAGCAGATCAAGAAAAATCAATAGCAAAACCACAGTATGTCTAGTAGAAAATAAGTGAATGTGTATGCAAAGAAGCATCCTACCACAGTATGGGTGAAGAAGGAGGAGAAACAAGTAAAGTGTGTAATTTTCTTATGCACTTTTGATCATGACGACTAATGGTACCTAGATAGTGTTTTTTCCCATCACATGTCAGGGGACAAGAGCAGTTTTATCTCTTTAAGGAAGACCAAAGATGGTCATGTTATTCTTGGATATAATACACCTACTAAGGTGTTGTGTAAAGGAAAGGGCAGTCTTGATGTTGAGATGAAAAATGCATTCGATGTGTTTTTGGTTGAAATATTTAAGCATAATATCCTAAGCGTCAGTCATATGGTTGATGGAGGAAAAGAAGTGATCTTCAACTCCAAAGGTTGTTTCAACATAAAATAAGGGTCTAAGAGAATGATTTCCAAAGCAATCAAAACTCTGGATAATGTGTATGCATTGAAGGGAAGAGCGAGCAGAAGAAATATATCAAGGTCAGTCTATTCCTCTTAATATCTTTAGTAGGAGCAGCTAGTCCCCATTACAGTCCATTTATCTCAGATCTATTTATAAAATATTGTAGAAGTGCATGTGATACATGATTGGTCTTAAGGGTAGAATATGGCACTAGCATGGTAGCACTATGAGAGTATTTAGATGAGTATTATCAATAGCGTGGTGTGATCGAGAGTCCTCATGCATGATTGTTTCAATTGGATCAATGAGGAGGTTGGATCAGAAATAAGGTAAAATCATCTCAGGGGGAGTTATGCATGCATCTAGGGTTTCAAGGCTTTCATGTTATTTTTCTTATTGCTTTCACTCATTTTTTGTAGCAGGTGAATATATTGTATTCATGAGTGGAAATTCGTGTGAATCAACCTTGTTGTACATGTTCATTATCATCATTTATTAATATGGTCGAGTAACCCTAGTATGATTCATGTATGGGAGAGAGAGTCATTAGCATGTATAGTATAATTCATTTTGTTTCAGCCATGTAAAGCACTCGTGTGTGCATTTTATAATCCCTATAATTTATTTCTTTCATCTTTGGGTTTGTTTGTTGTGCACTAATTATATAAACATAGAAAGAGTCATGAGCCTTTTCATAATCATTGATGTTCATTGGTTGATGATAGGCATGCGTAGAGATGAGTCATACCTCAACCATTTATGGGTTTTTGGTATCATTGTTATAGCCTTGTATTTTATGTATTACCCTTGTACTATCTCATGTTTATCATTCTTGGTTGCATGAAGCCATTATTCTAGTGATGTAGTATTTTGAAACTAGCAAGGAATATTATTGAAGAGAAACAAAAGGCCTTGTATAGTTGTGAAATTTTCATTATAGCAACAACTGTAAATAATTCTTCTAACTGAATATTATTATGCGTAGTTTATTCGTTATTACGGAAAACAAGAATAAAATCACAACTACGAATTTCACCAAAAATAAAATACATTTTGGAAATAAAAATTGGAAGTGAGAAATAGAGTGCACACCGTTATTTTTTGACAAATGTCCCCAGAAAAACCCAATGTGGAAAAACCAGTGTAGAAAATGAGGGTTTTATTATTACATGCAACAGAAAAATTCTAAGTACGTAAATCTGGATGTCGATATGGCTATCCTCAAGAAAATACACTGGAAAAATTATGTGGAGGAAATTCCTCCCTTATGCAACCAAACTCGACCCCTCTCACCCTGCTCGCACTTCCTCCTGCAAATTCGCACTAGCCAAAAATGCGTAATTCTTGGCTGAATCAATTCAATCTTCCTGTTAGTTCTATTTGGATGAGTCATATTTCCTCCTTTTGCCTCCCTCTACCTTCCAAGTGATCTCTCAGCCTCCAGAAACTTAAATTTTCACTTTATGGCACTTCGAAATGGGATTTTTTTTTGCTCGTGCTAGCTTCTTAGCATCTCTGCAAAAATAATTTGACCTCCCTGCTACTGTTACTTTGCTGCTAGGAAAATTTGTTGGAAATGACTTTGTTGCTCCTTAATCATAGTTTCCTTCCTTTTTTGGCTCGAACTCCTCTTCCTGTTGAATCACTGCACTGGAAATCTTGACTTTCCCAAGAACTTTCTCTCCTAAAGTCCCTAGTGTATCCTCCCCTCTACCCATCGAGTTGCTCTTATAATCTCTCGTTGGTGAACCAACAACCATGATTATATCTCCATCTATAGCTAATATCATCTCAAACTCAATCCATGTGAGTTTCTAGAGCATTATCACCTTTCATTAATTAATTATTATTAATTAACCAATTTTCCTAAGTTAGACTTATGAAAAATTTAAATGATGCTTAATTAATTTAAATAAGGATTTCACAAGATTATCTCAATAAACCTTTTCTGGGTTTTGAAGATATTTTTTTTTTAGCCTGTCTAACACAAGTTGAGACTATAACACCTATCTGAAGCTACAAAAACTCACAATAGTATCATGAATAATTTGTTTGTAGTCTAGCATATGTGAAGGGGGAGCATGCTTAGCAAGAGAAGTGCATGGTGTTGGCATAGAGGCATGTTGGTTGCAAGAGGAAGAGTTTTTTCTTAATTATAGTGCCTATCTTGCAAGGATGTTGGTTGTTGATCTTATTCATCAACAAGAAATTGGTATCAACATTTCATATTAGTATCAACATGATGTATTCAATGGTGTTTGCATGTTGTTTCAGTGAGGATTGGATTACCCTTTGCCATTGATTTCAAAGAGGGGGAGTGAGACACCAACCAGTGGAGAGTGAAGACTAACTAGTTAGCAGGGATGAAGATCAATTTGGTGACATGGTTGAAGGTTTCCATCAATGCTAAAGGGGGATATTTTTGGTAGCATGGTGTTGGTATTGATGTAAACCATGGGGAAAGTTGTGTTGGCATTGATTTCAACAAGAGTAATGAGATTTCACATGGTTTAATTGATGAGTTCCTAGTGTGAATAGGTTTTGGAGATCGTACAGGTGTTAGGAAGGATGTTGATGAATTTGGCATAGATCTGGGTCAGAGCTTCGATTTTCCAATTATTAGAGAATTATTGCAGTCTTGTGCCTATCAAGAAGTGACATTGATTCTTTGTTACGAACTGTTTGTTGTGTGCATGTGGAACTTGCAATAGGGTTCTAGTTGAGTATCGGCGGTACTCTCTTGTAGGTGAGAAAAAGAAAACATAAGCTCCAACCATAGGAATTTCCGAAGGTAAAGGATGTGAATGGGTGGATTTACTTGGTCCTCAAAGATGTAACCCAACTTGTGTTGAATTGGTGACAAAGCTTGTGAGAATGTGTTACACCATTTTTTGGTCATCTAACTTATTATCATTAGATGGACCCAAGTACACCATGTAAGACCAGTTTTACCCTAAGTAAAACCGCTTTCACTATGTTAAAACAGGAAACCCCAAAAGGAAATATTAAACAAACCTATATTTGTTTGATTTTCCTCATGGAATAATTAATTAAACCATAATTTAATTATTATTCCCAGTCATATTTAACCCAAAATCAAAGAAATTAATTAGATAAACCTTTATTTATCTTATTATTTTCTAGGAATAATTATTTAAACCTTATTTAGATAATATTCCTTGTTAAATATGACCAAATCACCCACAAATAATTAAATAAATCACTATTTCTTTAATTATCTTTCAACCACTTCCTTAAATAATTAAATAAATCATTATTTATTTGATTATCTTCCAACCACTTCCTTAAAAAGATAAATAAATCATTTATTTATTTATTTTTAACAAGTTAAGGGATTTGACCCAAGTCAAATACCTTTTCCCTCCAACAAATATAATAAAATATTCCATAAAAAGTGGATCTAGATCTGGTTAACCCATGCACCAAGATCTAGAATGACCCAATATTTTGTTATAAATAGGAGGGTTTTTTCCGACCATTCTTCACCTTTTGTTGCCTATTAGATCACTCTGGATCTATACACTTGGTCACCATTTTCTGCCATTTTTCTCCCTTTGAGCTCTACTCTTTGCATTGGGTTTTCTACATCAACTAGAGAGAAGAATCTTAGATCTGAAGTGCTGAGGACTTCCAAGAACCCATCCCACTGAGGGGAATTGGATACTCCTTCTGGTTTTCCTCACAGGTGCCCCATTTAATACAAAAATTCTTTCAAAAATTGTTCTTGTCTTGTCTATTGGTATATGGAGAAAACCCTTATTTTTACTGCTTAATGTCTTTCTATGCATAGATCTGGTTTTTTGCAGCTCTTTTCTTGATCAACTAACTGCAGATCTGAAGATATTGGCAGCCACTTTTGTGGTTAAGGCTATTAGTTATGCGTAGCTAAAGTGGTCCTTTTTCGTACACTTCGACAAAGGATTCATACTAACAAATGGCGACTCCACACGGGTTTTAAATTACGACCGCTGTCGTTTTTCATATTCCTGCATATCGAGCTACTTGAGACCCTAGGGTTTCTTTTCAGCTGTTTATTTTTCCTATTTTTATGTTGTTTTTCTCACTAAAACCTAAAACATTAAAATTTCACTTCCGTGTGTTTACGGCCCTATTGCGCAGGTAAGCGACACCGTATATTTGAAACAACTTTTCGAAAATGCGCGCGGAACAACGGGGCGGGAGCCACGCACAGCCCCCAGGCACAGAGCACGGACCTCCGGAGTCACACTTTTCCGGCCTGACTGCGACACCGCCGAAATCGGAGTCGAAAGCACGACTTGTTTGGCAGCGCTGCAGACACACGGAGTTTCTTGCGGCTCTGTCAGGGTCCTCCAGCCTCTGTCTCAGCCTGTTTTGACCAAGTTCTGATTTGTTTTTACTCATCTAAGTGGGAACCTAGCCCCTTAGGGCTTTAGTACCCTCCACTTTTTGTGGAAGAGTTTTAAGCTGTTTCAGCCGTCTGTTTTTCTGAGCTTCAGCCTCCTTTTCCAGATCTGTTACCTCCCTTTCAGATCCTTTGAAATCAGCCTTTCTTCCTTTCAAATCACCTCCTGTCGTTTTTTTTGGACCTCCTTTGAAGGCCTCCGCCTTGCCCCCTCCGGCTTTTGCTGATTTCCTCCCTTTTTCCAGCCACCTTGCCTCTGTCTCTTGGCTGTGATCTGCACCTCTTTTCAGCAGCTTTATCCTTTAGGTCCCTATCCCTTTTGACCTTAGATCTATTGGCCTCTTTTCTGTGTGTTTTACATAGATTTTTCCCTTTCTTTTCAAAATAGTTTTGAGAGACCCACCTTCTTGGGTTAGATAGATGCACAAGTAGCTGTTATTTTTCTGTTATTTCAGCATTATATTCTGTTCTCTGTAGGTTTATTTTCAGCTACGCAGCACACTTTTTTCTTTCTCTCAAAACGGAAAGGGTTTAAAAATTAAAATTAACGCACGCCACACACTGACCCTAAGCGAAGAAGCGCCTGGTTAACACCGCCTGGCAAAGACTCTAAAATCAATCGTCACTGCACCTTTTCTGCCCTTGACCTTAATTGATTATGTCCCTTTCTGCCCCTGTCGGTTTCCTTCTTCCTGTCATCATTGCGCCCCCAAGGCGCTTATCCCGGAGACTTCTTGGCCTTCATCCTCAGTTTCCGGTCGATCGACCTGCTCCGCCCCGCCGTCGTCGAGCCAGTCCACCTTCGAGTCCGCACTCCGACTCCTCTCCTGATTCATCGGGTCCTCCTTCTCCTCCTGGTTCTCCCCCTATCACCTTCACTATGTCTGGTCCAGGGCCTAACGCTAGCGGTTCTCCCGGCCCTAATGCTGGCCCTACTACTAGCGGAACCGCCACAGGAACTACCCCGGCCACCCCTGTGCTGCCGTACATTGCAGGCCTCAGCCTCCCCGATTTCCATCAGTTGATCAATGACCCCATTCACCACAATGCTAATTGGCCTGCTATGCCAACCAAGCTCCCCTCTGACATCCCTAAGTTTGAGGGCCTTAATGGCGAAGATCCAACCAATCATGTTCGATCTTTCCACATGTGGTGTTCCTCCAATTCCATTACCGATGACTCCATCCGTCTTCGTTTGTTCCAACGCACGCTCACCGGCGAAGCTTCTAAATGGTATGTCGAACAAGCCACTTCTACCCATACCACCTTTGAGACTCTTGCCCAAGCCTTTTTGTCGTACTTCCAGCTCCCTCTCCGATACGATACTAGCACGGAGCTCTTGACTTCCTTCAAGCAATCCTCTTCAACACGCCTTTCTGCCCATGTTCAGGAATGGCGAAGAAGACGGAGCTTATGTCGAGCCCCTCCCTTCGAAGATCGGGTTTACATGGACTGGTTCCTTCGCACCCTTCCCGCTCCCATCAGCAAAGATGTCGCCTCTCATTTTCCTCAAACTGAAGAAGCCGCCCTCCAAATAGCCTTGAAATATGACCCGATCTACGCTCAATCTGGTTATGTTTATACCGTTCTTCCTGACCTCCCCAGGCCCGGTGGCGCTAACGCCCCGGGGGCATCTCATTCCGCCGACGGTATCGTTGGAGCCCTTTCCCATCCGTACGCTCAACCTCCTATGGGCTATGGTCCCCCTCAGGGAGGGGCCAGCTCCTCCAGCACTCTCCCCCCTCCCAGTAGCATGTATCCAGGATACGGCATGCCTCCTCCTTTTTCCCAACCTCCTACTTACCTCAATGTTGCCCAACCTACCCATTACCCTTATCCGCAGCCTGGTGCGCCAGCTCCTCCAGCATATGCGCTTCCTCTTCCCTTGCCTCCTCCACCCCAGCACCAGCACCTACAGCCCCCTCCAGGGCAAGTATTTGCACAGCAGGGCGCAACCAATCCTCCTTCTTCTCAAAGAAGGTGGAGAGGCAATCCAAACCCATCTGCCCCTGGTACCCGTGGACCCAATCCTGGTGTGGACCCTAACACTGCCAACCAGCAATAGGGCACTCAGCCCAAGCCGGACAGGCCGCTTCGCACAAATAAGCCGTGTTCGTGTTGCGGTGTTTATGGTCATTACACCCACGATTTCCCCCTCTTACCCCAGATGCGACAGTTGTGGGAGTCTCAAGCCACATTGCGCGGACAGCACGCCTCCCCTCATGCTCCTCCTAATGTGGCCACTACCCAGTCAGCTGCGTTTACTAATCCTTTCCCTCAGCAAGGATTCGTGGCTACCCAACCGCCCGACAGCCAAGTAGCCTCCCCCCCTTCCCTTTCTGGTTCCTCTGATTACCAGATCCTTATGATGCACTCTGATCCTAACCTGTCCGTCGATCTTCACCTTCAAACTCGGTCTCGCCAGTACTCCAAGCCTCCTGCTCAGTCTGCTCCCGAGCCTCCTTCTTCAGGTTCTCCAGAGCCTCTTTCGTCACCCCGTGGACCCTTGCATATCCCTCAACCAAAATTTGAGGTTCATACCAAGATACCTAAGGGCCCACTACGTCAAAACGCTGCTCCCAGTCGAGCTGCCCATTCGTACAGCATAGTAGATGATTTGGCGCAATCTCCTGCCGCCATTTCCGCACTGGAACTCCTCCAGTCATGCCCTTCCCAAAAGAAGGCTCTACTATCTTCTTTGGGTGCTGTAGATCCTGCTGATGACCAAATGATTGTTTTCGACGCCACTCAATCGGACCATCCTCCTCTCCCTCCTTCCGTCGCCTTCCAAATCCTCGTCAAAATCCGGAACGCCAACGTGTCCCGGTGTATCATTGATGAGGGGGCATCCACATGCGTAATGTCCGCTTCGGTTTGGAAGAAACTCGGATCTCCTGAGCTGGCCCCTTCCACAATCACCCTTCGAGCCTGGGATGGTCATGCCTCCCAGCCCATTGGCATGTTCCGTAATTGTCCTATCACCCTTGCCAGTAAGACTGTTTGCGTTGACGTCGAAGTCATCGACGCCCCGCTAGATTACAACATTCTACTGGGACGAAGCTACACCTATGCTATGTCTGCTTTCCCATCCGCGGTTTTCCGCAAGATGTCTTTCCCCCATAATGGAAAGATAGTCACCATTGACCAGTTGACATATCATGAGCCACAATCTCAGACCTCACCTGAGACGGCCATCTCTTCTGTAGCCAACAAGCAAACCGTCGATTCCTTGACCAGTGTCTGCCCCGGCGTTTACAAGGATTCCTCCCTGCTTGGAACTTTCCCTAACCCTCCTCCTGCTCCTATCACTGATCCCAGCTTATCAAATATTTGCATGATGCAATCGTCTCAGGCTGCGCTTAAGCGGCCTGCCTCGGCTAGTCAGCAACCTTCCCCTTGCCCTCCGCACCCCGCTCCTAGCCATTCCTCTCAGCCAGCTGGACCTCCTCCTTCTGGCCCTCCCCCTACAGCTGGTATCCCCGAACCCCTTTATCCTCCTGGAACAGTTCCCCCTGGCCTTAACCACCTCGGAGCCGTCCCTCCTGGTCATTACCCCGCTGGGCAGATACCTTTCCTGGCTCCCCCTCCCGGAGTATTTTCTATCCCCGTCATGGCCACCCTCTCTCTCCCTAACCTGTCCATCGGCCTACCCGTCTGGTACATTGACCCTCCAGCCGCTACCCCTCCCGGTCACCCCAAACCTTACCTTGCTTTGACACCGGTTCAACCGGTCCCCCTCACCTCCTTCGGGCCCCCAGCACCTCCACAGGACCCTACCCCTGTGGTGCCAGCCCCTGGAAAGAAAGGCAAAGCTCGTAAGGGGGCAACCCATCAGGACCAGGCCGCCCCGACAACTCTTACCCCTCCGCGACCACCAAAGCCCGCCATCCAATGCGCTTTGTGTGATATCGTCGGTCACCCCACTCACATGTGTCCTGAATTGCCGCACCTCAAGCTTCTGGTCAACAAGACATTCCCCGACTCTGACATCCCAGAAGTCTACGTCACTATTCCCGACTCTATCCCGAAACTCAAAAACTTGCGCACAAACCACCCTTGTGCCTTGTGCGATTTTCACGGCCATTACACCCACCTCTATCCCTGCCTTGACGAGTATCGTTCCTCCTTGGACATGTACCGCCAATTCAAGGCCACTTCGATAGGACCAGAGGACCTTCTTACTCCCATTCACATTCCTCCTTCCGTTATCGAGCCAACGGAGCCGTCCACCACCATTTTGTACCTGTCATCATCCTTATGAGATAGTTCACCTGCCCTTCAACCTGCCGATCCTCTCAGCTCCTCAGCCGACCTTGGATCTGTTGATATCGCACATCTGAGCCCTTCTCCTCCTGCTGATCCGTCACACATCACTACTTCCTCGGGTGACCCCTCTTCCTCCAGTCTTCCCATCTTCCAATCCGATGAAGACATTATGGAAGCCATGACCAACCCAGACTTTCCCTGGGATGATATGCACCATCGCGCATACTTCCTCCCACAGCAGTCCCATGACCAGTATGCTGTGGAAACCAAAGACTTCATCCCCAATGCTGTCAATTGGTTCAAAAACCCCATCCCTACCCCTGATGCTTTCGAAGAAGGAAACATGGCCAACATCTCTCCTACCATCAAAATTGACATTTCCGTCACCCCAGGTATCCAGGAATATATCACCTTAGGTGCTCAATGCACCCCGGAAGAAATCGAAGCTTACACCAAGATTTTCAAAGAATTCCGCGATATTTTCGCCTGGTCCTATTCTGAAATGCCCGGACTCGATCCCGCCATTGTCGAACACCACATCGATACATGGCCGAACGCC